>JAVIWB010005573.1:0-76318 GCA_031893035.1 Dermolepida albohirtum
GTTACATAAATTCATTTGACAAATAGTACGATGCATCTACCATATCATATTGCAGCTCGCAATATTTTATTCTGTGGTCGTTGCAAGATTCCAACATTTAATCTGTTTGCTGTTCGTCACAACTCAATATCATTTGTCAAAACTGCCTTAAAAATCGTTTAGTAGATACGTAGTGGTCGATAATCATGACGCACATACTAGTGTGCAACAGAACTAAAATTCAGTCCAAGCTTTCAAAATCATTATAAAAGCAAAGAGAAATGTAAAAAGTAAAAAATTTGTTATACAGTAATTGATTAAATACTAGTAATTTCCTTTTCTTTTACATTTTTTTAAATTTTAATGGAAGAATAGGTTTTGTTTATAAACCGTCTGTTTACCAGATGAATGTTTTGTAAATATTATTTATTATTAATTTAATATCAGCCGATATTTTGTACCAAGAAAATACTTTCTGTAAATTTGATAAAGGGAAGACTGCAATTTAACAAGAAAATTTTGTTTTAGGGATAATAAAACAGCAGCTTACAACTGCTACTTAATACTTTTCTAAGGACGCATACCTGCTGAGATTTAATAAAAATGACAAACATATTAAAACAAAATTAATAACAAGCGATAAACCAGCAGTTAATATATTCGAATGAAGTTTCCGCGAGTAAAGTACGAATTCAATAAGGTTGTAATCTCAATTGATCGTTTTATACCGATGTATTTTTATGACTTCACCTGGACTGCGACTTTAAACGATAAAAATTGTCATCGGAACGACCATATTTTACGAGACATGAACTTTTCCGAACTTTACCCGAAAAAAGAATTGAATCGAAGGGGAAATCATTTAATTTGTCAGACTTTCACAGAATCTTTTATGATTCACGTTCTTTGTCGTTAAAAAATAAATTCAATCATTTTTTTGAGGTCTGTTGAAGTTTAAATTTGCATATAAGTTCTATACTTTTAATAAGAATCGAAAATTACTTGGAAGGTCAGCATCATTAACTTGGTAACTTGATTTTGTTTCATATCAAAGCATATTCAAATAAGTTTTAACAAATATGTTTACTGACAATGCCTTCTTGAACCATAATTATCGGTGTTTCTATACGTTTTTTGTGTGCTTTTAACAGGTCTACATTATACAAATTTGTCTCTGGAAATACAATTATATAACTTGTGACTACAATAAGGTTTAATTGCGCTACAAGAACTGCCGAATTATCTACTTTGCATCGTATATTATACTCATGCTGTACAAAATCAGAATTAAATGTTCTGTACCTGACGCATAAATAGTCGTCCGGGTATCATATGGAACTCATTTTTTGAAACTAGTCTTCTACAATATGATCTGTCAACTGTTATGCGCGGTCTTCGGCACGCCGATAGGGATTACTCATAACGGCTTGCTGAATTAGTTGTAAACATCTAGATGTATGATCCGATTAGCTTAAAGTATGCGAGAGCGGACGTAAAACTTCAGAATTATGGAAATAAAATTAAAATACCCATTTATTATCAATTAAATTATATTTGTTTTTCGTGCAATATATATTCCAAATAATGCCGAATTGTTCAATAAGTTTTATCGTTCTGTAAGAAAAACACGATCTTATGGTTCGAAATTCATTATTATTCAATATAACCTCCCTGAATATCAATACATTTGTTCCAGTGATCTTCTAATTTATGGATTCCATCCCCGAAGTGAGAATCCGGAAGACTTTCGAAATATGCTTCCACGGCTGCTATTACCTCTTTGTTCGATGAAAATCGTTTTCCGCGCATGAATTTTTTGAGATGTGGGAACAATCAGAAGTGAGGGGGAGCTAAATCTGACGAAAGGGTGCATTGCCTTGATGAAAAAATGATCTTTTTCTTCTGTAAACCAGATCTTTCTCACAAATTTTTCATCCAGCTGGTCCTTTTGCATCCCAAAAATCTGACGCTAACATATTCTTGCCCGAGTTTTGGAGCCTAACTCGCTACAGAGCTGAAGTACCAGGTTCGCACCACTTCTTAGTCTCTTGTTTTGATAGAGGATCATGGTAGGCCCAAGTCACGTCCATAGTGATGAAACGAAGCACGAAATAGTTTTAATTCTTTCTAAAACGCTTAAAATATTTCTGAGAGAGTCTCATTCGAATGTATTTCTGTTCCTTTGCTAACGAATATGGCACCCATTTTGCACACAGCTTTCTGACACCAAAAACTTCAGCCAAAATATTGCTCGCACAACCTAATGAGATGCGTAGAGCTTCTACTAAACCTCTCTCGGTTAGTCGATGATATTCTAAAACCATATCCTGTATTTTTGCTAGGATTTCTGGTGTTGATGCACTTTTTGAACGTGGATCATCTGCAAAATTTGTACGATCACGTTTAAATTCAGCAATCCATCTTTCTACTGTTCTAATTGAAAGTGAAGACTCCTTATATACTTTTAACAATCGTTCATGAATTTATTTTGATGCTGCATCCTCCGAAAATAAGAATTTTATCACTGTTTCGACGTTTTTTCATTGTAAAAAAATACTGAGACAAGTCAACTTTGAATGCCTGTAAATATACGAATGAGAAAATATAAAATGAGAAATCTTCACAGGTGTTCATAAAAAAGTAGTACAATTTTTGGAAAAATAAAACGGCGAACCTAATAGCGCCATCTCTTATTGAACTACAAAACTAATTGAACAACCTGGTGTATGGTGGTGAAAGAAGGACAGAATTTCTTGATACTATAAGGGTTCTATACTTTCGAGTGCAAAATTAATTCTTTTTGCCTATCATACACCTTTAAATATCGAAAAGGTTCTCTCAACTTTTAAACTAAGAAGTCGGGCAAAACTATTTAAAAACTTTAATATTTGGTATATTAGGTCATATATTCTTACAGGTGGAGTGTGTCGTGCTAGATTCTCGGTTTATTCGCGTTAGATTTTGATTGATTCTGAGAATCACTCTTTGACCGTTGTGGCATGACATCACGCCACAACGACGTTGGTCCTAAGAAGTTTTTCTCAAACCAACTACCACAGACATCGCGGCTCAAGCGACCACTTGATCTATTTCACCTGAAAAACTTCTAAATCGCTATATCAATTTGTTAACAGTGAAAATTGATCTCGTATAAATTCGCAAATGCAATATAAAGTATGTGCGAAGTATGATATGTATAGCAGATTCGGATAAGTTTCTTTCAACAGCTTTCCTGATTTTAACATATATTTTGCAGAGTCAGAAATAAGTAAAAGTATCATTACGCGTTGAGAAGATTCAAAACCAATACTATTTTCTATTATTTTTGACAATATTTCAAATTGATGCTGCATCTACTAGGTCACTTATCTTTGTCAAAACTAAATAACTTGTGTAACAGGATACGATAATTTAACATTAGTCATATTTAAATAACCTAAAATATCTGTTTCATTAACATTAACTCAAAGCTTACTGAGAAATCTAACCATAACCTTTTCATTCATCGTTGTCAAATTTTTGTTTATACTCTCTTGATTAATTAAATTAATTAAATAAAAATAAAATAAAAATATTCCAAAGTACTAGGCTCCTGAGTTCTTCGTGAACGTGCGAAAAAATTAATTATGTGGATAACTGAAAAGAAAATATTTCCCAAGCACGCCAATAATTTTGTCCAATTTTAATAACTAAATACGATACAAAACAATCCAAAAAGTTAATCTACATACGTAACATCAACGTATTACAATGACGAATATCTAGAGCTTTTAAATAATATTTAAGAAAAGAACGATAAGAAACAGACGAATTTGTAATCTTTATTAACACATGCTGTATGTCTAAGTAATAATTGAGACCGAGGCGATATTCTTTTAGGGTTGATCCGTTCCTTTTCGTCCAAGATAAACCGTTGGATTGCTGAATCGTGCTTTTTTATAACCTGCCAAATGATTACAATGATTATCCCTTTTTCTTTACGTTCGTTTTAATATACTTTTAGTACAAGACTGGATGTGTGCTTTATATATTCCGTTTCCTAATATAAGAAGTATCATAAAAAGTAGCTATAACTAAATAAGAGCTTTTTAGCTTACAAAAGCATAGGCTCTCTGCTGGTGTTTATTATGATGCAAAAGAACATACAAATAAAGTGGAACATTCTGTGAATTCTTTATACATAATATTTTGTATTTTATTATCCGTTGTTAGATACAATTATCACGTATTCAATCTTGCTATTAACAGTTTGACATCTAATGCCTTTACTTATAGAAGATTTCTCTTTTATACAAAACGTTGCAATTATTGAATTGTCGCGAAAGTCATGACACACTTTTACAACACATAGCACTAGTTCATTTTTACAGGTGCTAGCATCTGCGCACCTATCTTTATGCTATGCCGTATGAAATATTTTGCTCTTTTGCTACTCTAAAAGGAAGAATTTGCATCACGTGAAAACGATTAGGGTGGAAATATTGTCTGATAAATGGCGATGGAAGGTGTTCTCGAAACGTCAGAATAAGGTTTTATGTAGTGGGATTCTAAATGCATTGTGTTTTTTGAGTTCCTGCCAAAAAGCGAAATAATTAATTCAAGTAGATATATGCAATCGTATAGTTTGAGAACATGTCACTCAAAAACATCTAAAGTAACAAACTCTGGATGCAATACCAGATGAAAGTTTGATCGCTCGTTAAAAATGATTGGATCTTGGACAGAATGTGCCGTCACCTCCATCGTACCCACCGGATCTTGTGCCTTCGAATTTCAACTTGTTTTATTGTCTTCAAAATACCTAGCGTAATTCAACGTTCGACTCAAATGAAAATGTGAATCAGCATCTTGTAAAAGTTTTAGCCAATAAAAATAGGTCCTCAACGGAAGACGATAAAAGATTATCGAAGAAAGCGAACAACATATATCGATAGATTTTTTTAAATTAAAAAATACCTGAGCAAAATATATAAACCTCTCTCTCCAATGTGATCTTCGATTTGTTTTACAAATATTTGTATTCCTTTGTTACTCTTGTGCATATCCAAAATGATTTACACTAGATATTATTTCTACTTATTTCCTTACTATTCTCCGATGGTAGGATCCATAAAGGACCTTAACCTTCCTTAGGGTTTCTGAGTTAGTTATCGCCTCTTACATCAAATTAAAGAGGTCTATGAGTATCAGATCTAGTTTCAATGTCCATTTTTTTTCATCTCCATCAGTTTCCTTAGCTTTCCCGCTATTTTTAACATTTTCATTGAATCATATAGCGTCTTCTTTCTGATTGATATTTATTTATAATAAATAAATATCAATTATTTGTGTTTTATTCAATTACAAAATGTGAATACAAAAACCAAATAAACTTATTATTTTTAAACAAACTAAGATCAGTATTTCTCTTATTTCAAGCCTTTTTAATTTAATAACTAATACGATCTTATATCCAGTGAAATCGTTCGCATACAGCTTAACTTAAAACTTATCTATATTATTTTATTTCAGCACCAGAAGTAAAAATAATAGACGAACTAGCACGAGCCGTAACTGAGAGATACTATAAAGCAGGCAGCGCCTTAGAATTGATGTGTGTTGCTGCTCAAGTGGGTGGGCCGTTCGAAGAGCACCCTATAACATGGAGACATGGTGACCGTACCCTTACAAAAGGGATAAGGTGAGTTCATTTAAAACTACATCATACAATTGCAAACGTAAGTACGTATACTATACAGATAGACATCTTGTTATACCATATGCGATACTATTCTATTTTGTCTATGTGTCTTCTATAGTGGATTCCCGTATTTTTACACTGAATTTATTACGAGACCTGTTCATATTTCTGTCTGCTCGACAATATAGAGGGCTTATCAAATTAGTTTCTGCAAATCTGTTTCCTTTTCTTCGTCACTATATCTATAAAATAAAATCTCTACCTTAGATAATCTGGTACGTAGACTTCCGCGGTCGTGGTCCATGCTATCTGCTTCTGGGCTTCCGGGCTGGAACCGCGTCACTTGTATATCTGCCGACGTTTCGTACCCATTTGTATGGGACATCTTCAGGGCTCAACTACTGCACAGAAACTGAGTTTCGGTTTCAGTGCAGTAGTTGAGCACTCTACCTTAGATATTTATACAAAACCATATATTTTCGTGAAAACTATAGCTATGTCTTTAGAGATTGCAAATCTTTTCCACGTGGTAGACCAATTCAAAATTTCCTTTCTGTTTCCTGTGCTGCAATTGTTGATTGGATTTGATCACTATTTTTCTCTATTCTTTATTAAATTTATCAAATTTTTTATTTTCATATGGTTAAAGTTATTTTCTTCGCGTCCTATCTACTTATGTTAGCTAATTTACATCTGGGTCTTGGTTCTACTGCTTTTCATTTCTTTATAATTTGTATAAAAATGTTCCGCTTTTTTTACATGTGCGCACAGCATTTGAGTCTGATCTTCTTGACTGACAATACTACATAAATATGTAGTGTAATATTTTCTTTTCCCAATATTTCTTCTATTTTCTTATTAATTAATAGTCTAATTTCGTTTTCATTTACTTTTCAAACCTCAAATTAGTCAAATGATATTACTTATGAATATCTACACTTATATATTCTCACTAATATCAGGTTTACGGTTTCCGATGCATAGGCCTACTGTTGTCTCATAAATGTTGAATTTAATGTCTTTACTAAGTTTCTTGTTTTTAAACGTTTCTTTCTATTAGTAACTAATTGTTTACATTGTTTCAAATAAGCTCTTTCATATTTATTTATTAAATATTTATATATTTCTGATTCTTTAAACTTAGTAGTTGCGTGTACTTACTTCTTACTACTTCTGCTACAGTGCATATATTTAGTTTTTGTTTCATTTGTTTGTAAACTTAATTCTTTACCCCTCCATCTATATTTCTCAGCATTTTGTCTAAATCTATCTCATTTCTTGACATCATTGTCAAATCGTCAGCATATGCACTCACCTCTATGCACTGCAAATAGTTTTTATGTTATTCATTACTTTTATCTATAAATATTTATATTTATTATTAACGGTTCTTTTCACTTGCACTTATTTCTGTTTTATACATTGAGACTAAATTGCAATAACACAAAATTTCGAAAAATCGAATCTTAAAAGTCCAGTTGCTTTGTTAACTACATGTACTTATGTACATAAGGAACACTGCAAAATTTGTACAATACCTTTCATTTAAAGATTATTTATGTTGAAAATGTAATATACATCTTCTATAATTTTTATCAATATTATATGAATAGGACAAAATTGACAATTTTCTTTTAGTAAATCCGTCGAGTTTCAAGTCTAATAACCATCGAATAAATGTTGATCACTGAAGGTTGATATATAACCCCTTGCCACATTAATTTTCGTACTCTGTATACGTATTTCGACAACTAAGTTGTCATCATCAGCAGATAATTAAAAAGTGTCTCACCTGGAAAACTACGGCGAAAAATACCCGTACGAAAACAAACTTCGTACGCGTTCCATACCGTTGAGAACCAAAATATACACAGTGTACATTGTGGGTTTTTTCGTACGGGTATTTTTCGCCGTAGTTTTCCACGTGCGATAATTTTTAATTATCTGCTGATAACTTAGTTGTCCAAATACGTATACGGAATACGAAAATTAATGTGGCAAGGGGTTATATATCAACCTTCAGTGATCAAGTGAATCAACCACAGGCTCCATCAAACTTACCATCGAATAAATGTCACTAAGAGAAATAGGTTTGAATGGAATGTCACCAGTACGTCCGCTTGTTTTATTAGAAATTTATCAAGGAAAAAATTTTAAACTATTGTTGAAAAGTTTCCGAAAAAAATAATTTTTTAATATTGTTGACTAAATGTAAAGACTAGAACTGGATTTATTATTACCTTGTGCGATGAGCTACAAAAACGCAAAATATATTATCCAAGTGGGCTTCTTTTATTTCACAAAATAACAATTATCACAAATACATATTTGTATTTACTGTTTACTATTTTAAAAATCGTGACACATGAAATCAAATGGTAAAGAAATAGGATCAAATTTTGCATTCATCTGGGAAAATACTGGGAAATTGAGAATTTATAGCTACTGGATTCCGTTAACGTTTGTGAGTATTCAACACAGTCTGCTTAAGGAGGATGGTGGAAGACGATTATATATGTGAATAAAACTTGGGCGTATTATTATGATCCTGATATAAAACAATAAAACAATCAATGTTGCAAAACCATGCTCATAATATTTGTCTATCAGCAAGGGACACTATACGCATTAAAGCACACGATGTCGATAAAACCATGATCATGACATAATAGGAACATTCTTTTTTGTTTTTGTTCTGACAATATGTATTTAGATTTTTGCTTTCAAAATGTTAGTTTAATTCCAATTCTTTTTTATCTAAATGCGTAATTTTTTTGGTGTTTTTTGTGATTTAAAAGAAGCACCTACAAATACTAATCTATTTCCAGCTCACAAACAGCATATAAAATCAGTTTCTAAAAAATCTTAATTTAAAGTACGAGGCTTGGGTTTTAGGTTTAGCTGATAACTTTGAAATATCCACTAGAACCGTGGTTTTTATTTACTTCTAACATCACTATCTTGAAACTAAATTTCAAGAGCATAACTTTTATGAATTTTTGTAATATATATAATAATAATAACCGTGATTTTTATTTACTTCTAACATTACTATCTTTGAAATTAAATTTCAAGAGCATAACTTCTATGAATTTTTATAATATATATAAAAATAGTTATATCTTAGAGAGTGATGTATGTTTGTAATATGTGCATGTATGTAGATGGCTTTGAATTTAGCAAAATCTACGGTTTAATTTTTTTATTCCTATTTTGTTTGGCGAGGCTTTTCCGTAGAAAAGCAATTGGAAAAATTACTATCACTAGAAGTTCTTTTCAAACGAAACAGCAATATGAACTTTACAAATCCATTTCTGTACTTGCTTCTGTATAACTTGAAGTATTTCTACTTTTACTTCAAATTCTCTGCCAACGTCTAGATTATTGTACATGTGTTTTAAGTGACTTCACCATAAGTTGTACACTTGCGGTTTCAGTATTTATTCAAAATCAGTTATACCGAAAGACTCTATTAGTGCGCCATATTTACATATTCATAAACGGAAATCATTTACTTAGAAACAAAAATGGAAAAATTCAACTCTTATATTTATATAAACGGGTGAAGCTCTCAGTATGTTCACTACATATGTATAAACAAGTATGCTAGTACGCGGTACGTGTTAATTATTTTCAATATAAAAATTTCATTTCTAAAAAATGATACTGAATCTTTAAGAAATGATTTTCTTCAGAAGCGACGTATCCTAAAGATCATAGTATACAATATGTTTGCTATTAAGTCAAAACATAAACATACCATTCAATTTTCAGACTTCGAGCATAACACTAATATTCCAACTTATCGTTCAAAAAGTAATGACAAAGCAACGGATTGGAGTAAGTTTTGAAATAAATACGCTGTTCCATCTTTAATTTGTACTATGTAACAAATAAATACAGTAAAAATATATATTTTTAAACCAAATTTTGTACAAATACTTACTATATTGAGAATAATAAATTATAAGAAATAGTAAGAAAGAAATAAACCTTCGAATCGTTTTTTGCCAAACTAACAGAAAAATTCGGTAGACTCTAACGTACTATGTCGATCTCTAAGAGGCTGCAATTTCAGTCTCCTATACTCTTTTTCGGTTGTTCATCTAGGCCGTTCAGAGACACGTCCCCGATATTGTTTACTTTAATGAGTCCAATCATGTAATTCTCGACTCGTCTCATGTAATTCAATGATTCCTTTCAAATCGCTTAGATTGCAATAATTTGGTTGTTTCTGAACATTTGCATTTTAATTCACAATCCAAAATATCCATCCAAAATAAAGAATTTGGATCAGTTTAGTTTGGTTATTCGATTATAAAAGTCTGTAGTTGTGAATTAAAATGCAAATGTTCAAATACAACCAAATTATTGACGAGAATTATATTATTGGTCTCGATAAAGTAGACAAAATCGGAGACAAGTCTCTGAACGGGCTTGAATGACAACCGAAAGAGAGTATATGAGAACAAAATTGCAGCCTTTTAGAGATGGACATAGTACGTCAAGGTCTGCCCGAAATGTTTTTTTTAGCAAAGATAGGCCATAGAATAATAATGGCCATTCGTTTGGGTTGACTTTCTATAGTCCATAACTAATACTGCCTATCACTAGTCGGTATCGTGTCCTTAGATTAGAATGGTGGAACAAGAGAATGTCGCTCCTCATGTTGCAACTCTTCGATTACGATTCGTTCAAGAGGCCAACATCAGTGTTCTAAATTGGCCTGTGCGATTGCTAGACACATCGCTTGTCTAGGATATGATAGGTTGAAGGGTTGACATGCTTTCTAACCTCCAGATAAACTTCTAAAAATATATAATGCCCTACAAATTGCTTGAAATGAGCCTATAAAACATCTTATTAGAAGCATGCTCAGGAAAATAGCTGAACGTAATGTGAACACTCCATCTATAGTGTTTCAGTAAACCTCATGACCGTGTATTATATACTGTGCTCTCTAAGGTTAGAAGTGAGAGAGATTTGTCTAAAAGGTCGGGCTTTTGAAAGAATTGGTGGGACCTATGGCAAGTGCAGTGACCAATCACATATTAATCAATGACACAACGACCAATACCAAAGGCTAGCAACAATTAAGAAAGGCGATATTATTGAAGGGATTGTGACAACATTAAAAGCAGTTTCGTTCAAAGTTTAGTTGGGAAAAGTCAGATAAGTTACATAATAACAAAGAATATATAAAGAATAGATAAAGTAAACCCTCGGTAATAATTACTTAATAATTAACTTTTTGGCAGGTAGTAAATGTTATTCTCTGTTAAAGGATTAAAGTTTGAAATATGCCTAGTTAGAAATTAAATAAGATTAGAATTAAATTAAATATAAATTAAGACACTATTATAAAAAGCGCATTGTATGTAAGCATTTCTCGGGAAATTTGCTTATTCAGTAACATTTATACTGAATAAAGATATTTCTCGTAACGAAGACTGCCTTAGGTCAACATGTATTTAATAAAAATAAGATTTAAAAATATTATAAAAGTTATTAATGTACGTGAAGTGTGATTGTTACTGTGTCGTTTTAGGATTTTGCCAAATTGAAGTAAAATGAAATAAATATATAAATACTAAATCATATAAATTTGGATTGCTGCGACTAGAACCCTGACAATAATACTGATTTAATTTTTTTCGACCTTATGGCGTTGCTTCGGCGCGTAAATGGATAAATAAATTATAAGTAGAGGGTGTTTCAAATTTCGCGTTTTTTTTAAAGAACAAATAAAACACATAATTTGCATTCACTTTCAAAACCTTTTTATTGGTAATTGAAGTATCAGTTATGCCATGCATATGCGAAAAATAATATCTGTCAAATGGCCTCCTCTTGCAGCTCCACAGACCTCCACTCTTTTGTTAAAATTTTCAATGACATTTTGACATAATTGGGGCTCTAGCTCAACAATGACACGAATAATTTCATCTTCCAAAGCAGGAATTGATTGTGGATTGTTTTTATAAACCTGACTTTTCACATAACCCCAAAGAAAATAGTTTAACGGTGTCAAATCACATGATCTTGGTGGCCAATTAACATCACCGTTTCTTGAGATTACACGTCCAGGAAATTTTTCTCTCAATAAATCAACTGATTCGTGTGCAAAGTGAGGTGTAGTGTCATACTATTGAAATCACATGTCCTCTAGATCAATATTCACGAATTCAGGCCACAAAAATTCGATTATCATCCGACGATATCGATCACTATTGATAGTTACAGCTTCACCAGCAGCATTTAAAAAGAAATAAGGTCCAATTACATCACCTGACCATAATGCACACCAAACAGTAACTCGTTTAGGATGCATAGGTTTGTCATGAATAATTCGGGGATTTTCGTGGACACGGCAATTTTGTTTATTAACATAGGCACCAAGTTCAAAATGTACCTCATCGGAAAACATTATTTTTTGAGAAAAATCAGCTGGTTGTTCATTGATGAAATTGACAAATGAACGACATTTTAAATGATCTAATGACTTCAGTTCCTGTGTTATTTGAACCTTATATGCCTTCAGATCTAAATCCTTGTCTAAAATAGGCCATGTTGTTGATCCACTAAGTCCAAGTTGATGTGAACGTCGTCTAATGGACATTTCAGTATCTTCAACAACACTTTCGCGAACCAAACCAATATTTTCTTGTAAACGGCCACTACGACTGTATTTTTCACTTTTTTGATCTTCCACGGAATCGGTCTCCTCAAATTTTTTAATAATTCTATCAATAGTGGTTTTGGATGGACGATTATGTAAACCATAAAATTCACGTAATTTTCTAAAAACTATTTTCACAGAACGCTGATTTTCATAAAATAATTCAAAAATTTGAACGCGTTGTTGTACCGTGTACGAAGCCATTTTTATAAATATCATAGATCACACTTTTTAAATACCCACATACCTAGACAAATTCAGTACGCCATCTATATATTGTTTATTCTTAAAGAAAACCGCGCAATTTGAAACACTCTTAATGTGTATAACTAGGGATATTTACTATCTCCAAATTGCTGCAGATATTTTCACGAGTGATGGCTAAATATATGTGGGCGTTGAATTAAATTCTAGATGGTTCCCCGAACCAGAAGCAAACTATTTGTTCTACTCTGATCGGTATGCTTGTAACAAGGTTGCTACTTTGGGTTAAGAATTAAAAGAAAATTATTCAGATTTTAACAATATATTATTTAGTATGTGATTCAATAATGGAAAAGAACAAATTCAGAAAGGAGAAGATTGAAATGAAATAAATTAAAATAATGTAAGGGTATTCTACAAATATCGACTGTAACAGGAACAAATAAATTGTTAATTGGCGTGAATAATTAAATAAAATAAATGGACTACAATAAAATAATTAAGTAATAAACAATAAGAGAAAATTAAATTACTTCTAGCCAATCAACAATGTCAAACGTATGAGGGGTGCAAAAGGCGTACATAAAGCCACATAAAATACTGTAATTTTAGCTTTGCAAAAATAAAAAAAAATTACGAAATGGGCAAGTTCGGAATATTCAGTAATTATAAAATAAAAACAGGGTGGGTTACACTCTACGAAACATATAGTGCGAGGTGGTCTGAAAGGTTTTCGACTTCAACGTGAAGATGGCAGCACTCATCAATTAAAGCTAGGGAATGTAGTTGTGAATCCATTGTCAGGTACTCACCAAAGGTTCAGATATTTTGAACGCGCAGTTGTTATTTCACAGTCGTTTAAGTGACTCGATGTGAATTTCGAGTCGACACTCGACATTCACATCGCTGTCATTAAATTTACTTTTGAAAGGCAATACGCCTATGCAAATTAAAGATGAGTTGGACTCTATGTACGGGGACTCTGCACTATCATTTACCACAGTAAAATTTTGGACAGCTGAATTTAAACGCGGCCGTAAGAGTTTGGGAGACGATGAACGTTCGGGACATCCAGAAACTGCAACTACTGACGATAACATTGCTAAAGTTTACCAATTGGTGCTATACGACCGTCGAATTAAAGTGAGAGAGATAGCAACGGCTATGAATATGTCCAAAGAACGTGTATGTCACATGTTAAATCAAGATTTGGGCATGACAAAGCTGTAGCGCGTAGGGTGCCGCGTTTGCTAACGTTAGACGAAAAACGTATTCGAATGAACATTTCCCATGCTCTGTTGGAGCAGTTTAGACACAATAAATCCGAGTTTGGGGGCCGATTAATTACTGTAGATGAAATTTGGATACACCATTATACGCCCGAAACAAAAATACAGCCAGAACAGTGGACTGCAGAGAGGAGGAAACCGGCTCCAAAAAATGCAAAAACTGATTTTTCGGCTGGGAAAGTGATGGCGACTGTTTTTTTTGGGACAGTCATGTCTGAATCGAAAATTTTCAAAAAGGGAAAACTATTACTGGAGCATACTACGCATCATTACTTGACAAGCTGAAGGCAAAAATTTTGGAAAAACGGCCACATTTGCAGTAAAAGAAAATCCTGTTTCACAACGCGCCGTCTCACACCATAACGAAAATCCACGAATTACGCTTTGAACTGCTTAACCATCCGCCTTATTCTCCAGATCTAACCCCAAGCGACTTTTAGTTCTCTCATCTAAAAATTGCACTCGGTGGACAGAGATTTTCGTCAAATGAGAAGGCAATCACCTTCGTGGACAATTATTTTGCAGAAAAAAACGCCGAGTACTATTTGAACGGGTTAAAGGGAAGGGAGCATCGCTGGGAGAAGTGTGTAGAGTTATAAGTAGACTATATAGAAAAATAAATATAAATTTTAAGAGAAAAATGTCTTGTATCTTTGTTAAGTCGGAAACTTTTCAGATCATCCTCGTATATTTCACCGAGAAATCTCTCCAAGAACGCCAGGCGTCATAGCATCATTAGTTTGTAGTTATTTAAATAAAAAATATCAATCTTTCGTTCGCGTCGGACTACATGAATTTAAATAATTTGGAAAGGAGAGACGCTAGGCGTCACATAGTTATAAAGGCGCCTCAAGTCGGCTTGATGGATCAGTATACTGTCTAGGTAATTCGGGCTGATTCTAGAAATTAAATTGATTAATTAATGGTTAGCCAATTAACGATGTTAGCTCTAAAAAGCAAACAGAAGCGAATATAAAATAGTAAGAGGATTTGATTGAGGATGCGCATTGTAAAAGTGAAAGCAAATCATGATGATATGTCTGATGCACTTGGCATGCAAAAAAAGTAAAAACTCACCTCCGATGATGATTTACTTGTTGATGCTTTCAAAAAGGGGGTAACTCGATCGAGAACGCCAGATGGTGGATGGTATTGCATATTGATACTCCTCGGTAGTTGACACAATCCTTACTATCTTTTATCTTCTACAATGGTGCGATTATTCCCAATTCCCAATTCCCAATCTTTGTGCATTTTTCTTTTTTGTCGTTGTTTCATTAAATAGTTCCCTTAAGAGTCCTCGTCCTTCTTCGCCAGCGTTTTTTACTATCTCTACAGTTATGTTGTCGTGTCCCGTTGCTTTGCCTCTCTTTAGTGAATTAATCACGTCATTGATTTCTTCTAATGTTGTTTCTTGATTTTCTTGTGTATGTCATTGATTTGCTTCTTCTTCTCCACCTTTCTCTTCAACTTTATATATTTAGTCTGTATTCAGGGTTTCCTCAAAATACTCCTTCCACCTCTCCCTAATTTCGTCTTCGTCATGTATTATTTTTCCGCTTTTATTTTTCATATGTTTAACTGTACATTTCTTTCCATTTCTCATAGTTTTTAGAATTCTGTAAAACAGCTTTCGATTTTCATGTCTATCGCTTTACAATCCCCAAATTCCTCCCATGCTTTCTGTTTCGCCTGCTTTACCATTTCTTTCACTTTCTCTCTTTGTTCTTTATAGTATAGTTATCATTTGTTCTAGGTTGTAGGTATTTTTTCCATTTATCCTTCTTCGATTTTTACTTCTTTTTTGATTTCCCGGTTCCACCATCTTGTTTGTTTTATATTCTTCTTTATTTTGATGATTCCACATTTCTTTAACAATTCCATATAGTATTTCCTTTATTTCCCTTCATAGGCCTTCATAGGATTTCATTGATTCCCTTATACCTATATCTGGTTAATTTTCTCTACCGTTCTTTCCCTGTACACCTTGGCTATTTCTATTTCCTGTAGTTTATACGACCTATTTTTGTCCCTTTGCAGTCTCTTGGTATCTCAGTTCTTGTCGTCTCTTCATTTATTCCTATTTTCGATGTGAATTGATAATGGTTCTAATAATTAATAGCGACTGCATTTTTCTATAATACAGTCAAGGGTTGAACTGACCAATTATGTTGTTTATGATTATTGTTTCGAGAATACTGCAAATAAGCGTTGTACTTGCGCCACTTTAATAACTGGCAAAGACCACATTGCAGCACCTTGAAATAAAGCAAACATTCGTTTATAATTTAGGTTACTGCATAATGCTGTTCACAATGACACTATTGAATCACCGAAGAGTACTAATTTTATTCATAGGCCTACTTTTAGTTCCAAAGGAACATTTTATTGTTCATAGAAGCTGACGCGTATATACATATGTACATGCATGTATGTACGCAGAGCTCTACTATACAAAATACACATGTTACCGCCTGTATTTATATCGACATTCATTGAACTCCATTATTAGTATTTTGTTAAGTGTATTTTCTTTCAAAAAAGGTTTTTCTGTAATTTTTACAGTATTTAGATTAATTTTTAATTCTTTCTATGAGTTACTTTGTTTTATTTATAACTTATAACTACGTATATTAATATGAACAGTGTTAATATTTACATCGTTTTTAACAATTTAGTGATTAAAAAATAATAAAAATAAGTAAGATGTCTTGTAAAACGAAACGAAACGGTTGATTAGAAGCGATTTCGGAACAAAAAATTGTTAAACCGAACAAACTTACGATTTTGTGTTCAATGTACTCCTAGACGATCATTCTTTTATGCATTTGCTGAACTTTTATTGAGTCTAAAACAAGCTGCTCGAAATTGAGAACACGTAACGCATTTATTTCATGGCTAGGTGGATTATTGATTTAATTCTTATACGACTTGATGCTTTACTTTGTTTTTCTAAGATTTTTTTATTTATCTTTTGTGATTTACACAAGTGAAGGGTCCTACTGGAAGCTAAACTTATTCATGTTGAATGAAGTGGATTTTAGTTTCTCTAGTCCTTTTTTTGAATTAAACATAATACAGATTTTAAAGCGGCTAGAAAGATTAGTTTTAGGTAATGTAAAAAATACGATAATTGTAATAAAAAAGAAAATAATAAATTGGCCTTTTCTGTTAAACGCAAAAATAAAAGTTATTACCCTTCTATTTTATTCAATTTCTATTGAATGCTTATTCAAAACGTGCATCTGTAATTGCATGAAGTAGTTAATAAGAGTGAACTTAATGAAGAGTGAACTTAATGAAGAGTAAAATTTAAAAGCAAACTTGTTCGAAATATTTCAGGCATAGGTATGGGTGTAGAGAAAGCATTTAGTAATGTTTCATAAGGAAATCCCTTGTCAAGCTAAACAATCAAGCTCTTAAACCAGAGATAGTTTAGAAATCGTCGCTTTACATATTCAATTGAAGGCATTCCACACCACTGAGGCATATTCAACTTGATCGAACTAAAAAAAAGTATAGTTTAGCGTGTTTAATATTATTCAAACTGAAGCCCATGGACTTATTGGCCGGTGAAATGATATTAATTAAACAATTTCTAATTCATTTGTGTTTCCGTTAAACATCTTAAAATTTTGCTAGCAACTAACATGAAAACATACTTAATATGTAAGTAACACTAAAAACATGGTTTTTGTATTATTTATTAAGTATACTTACGTATTTAAGTTCGATGAATAATCTGTCGAACTTTTCTCAGTCTACCCGGACTTTTTTTTGTACCTCAGATTAACAAATGTGTAATTCACTGACTTTCCGGCTTCCTTATACCCAGATGTTTATGTAAAATAATATCTTCTGTAGATGATGAATTGCCTAATTCTCCTTGAATCTCTCTCTGTAAGTGATGTTTTGATTTCTACTAAAAATTTTTTTCTTTATCAATAATCAGCACAAGGAAATAGTGCAAGTCATTAAAGTCCTGGCTCATATTCTAATATACACCTTACATACATAATTTCACGAAATTAGTAACTATCTCTGGTATAGCCCAGAACGCATTTCACGAAATTTTCATGTTGCGGTACGACTTATAAAAAGTGTATGTCTTTATACTAAAGAATTTCCTACCGCTTAAAATAATAACAATAATAATAATCTTCATATTTGTCCAACAGTCAAAGACCAATTACAGGACAAAAATAAATAAAAATTTATTGAAAAAATACAAACAATAACTAGGTAACTAAAAAGTAACATATATAAGGAAAAAGAAGAAAAGATCTGCAATTAATTCTAAACAATCACAGAAAGAAATCAAAATATAAACATCAGGACCGCACAAGAATCCATCACCATCACTGAGACTATCGGAAAGGATTCTCAAGCAAAGCATTGGCATTCCTACTCATATGCGCCAGAGGAGCTTTGTACAACATGTTAACATGTTAATATTTCTCGAATAACTTTACGAAACTAATCAGTAGCAATAATTTGTAATTCGAAAAATTAGGTTGTAGGAAAAATATTGTATCTGAATTTACATATCATTAACAACAAAACAAGAATAGAATTTTGTATTAAAAGATTCATGCAAGGCAATCTGAAATATTGGTGGCATGAATCCGTGTCGGCTGGACTGGATTGGACACTCTCAGGACAGTTATTATGTATATCATTTCGGGGAGACGTAATTTTATTGATCGAAGAATTTACATGTGAAGTGGATTGTAAGATGCCCAGGGAAAAGGTTGTTCTAATCTACAAACACAGTCAAGGGTTTGGCGCAATTATTATTAATGAAAATATTGTGTACGTTTCCATTTTCCTATTGAATTGATTCTTTTAATTATTTCAATTATTTATTCAAAATTATAGACATAAGAAATATTCCGACGATATATACAAAGTGTCTCACGGTGACCACCCATTAGAATATTTCAGAGGTTACTTTGATTTAAACTTTGCATAAACTTAGATAACAATGTTTTCGGGCAGGTCCTCCTCAAATAAGGTTATAGCACTAATGTACCGGTTATATCGGAAGTTGGCGTCATCTTCATAGTTTAAATAGAACACCTTATATATCATTCCAATTTTGTATTTTACGTAAAATTTTAGGTGGACTTTTATAAAGTTTCCCTATTCCTAAAATGAATTCTTTTCGAAATATTTAGTTTTTTTTTTAATTAAGAAAACAGTAAGCATGCGGATTTTACAGAAAGAAAGACAGAGCGACAATATTAACAGATCGTATTACTAGATCTTCTAACTTTCGACCTATACTGTAGAAACGACTTAATTGTATACAGAGTGGTGAACATTTAATGCTAAGTGTAGTTAACTTCAAATCTTCATAATCTGGTTTTTCCAAATAGAACACCCTGCATATTTTCCATATTCTGATATCCAACTTTCTTTTCTATCGAATGGTATTAGAGTCTATACTTATCTCTTACAGTTTTTAAATTATATACTTTTGTGCAATTGATTAAAATCATTAAATTTCTTTGACTATGAAGTAGTAGTAGAATTTCAAAACAAACAACTTATCTGTCTGTCACTAGTTATTTGTTGTTTACATATTTAACATCCAGAGTAACGGTTTAATTGTATATTATTTGAACGTTAAAAGAATCATTCAAATGTTAAAAACACTCTGTTTACTACACACACCTTTTTGATACAGGAAAATGATGAAAAAACAATACCTCCCACTTTCGTTCAAAGATACAATAACAAATAGCTATTGGAATATTACAATACGAATACAATTATTATTATAATCCTTATAAAAAGCAAGTCGCCTAACATATAGATGTTGTTTTTAGTCATCACAATCCCATGAATAATATCATGCTTTTAATTACCATTAATTTTTGATATAATATTTCTCTAGTGTCATTGGTCAATTCCAAATTGACCTTTTAATCGAATAATTCTTTTAAATACTAAGATTTTATTTTTTACGTGAACATCGTGCACGTAATGTTCGCCTTTATCGGCGTTTCTACGTATCTTATTCGCGCTACACAACAGGTTCTGTCCAGAGTTCGATATCTGTATTTGTAACTAGTTCTTCTATAGCATACCCCTGCAAACACTATTATAAGCTTTTCATTAATTACTTTGTAATTCGAACGTATATTTAGATTATTCCATTTATTTTTTTCTTTTATTTAATGATATCTAACTCGGAACTCCATCGATTTTCATTATTTTCATACCAAGCGTAACAACAAATTTTATGTCGCCACGTGGAACGTCTTTAGCTATACATATTAACATTAACAAAAGCTCACAACCCAGGCCAATCTCTTTATTAATACACTCCTATAATAATAATAAATTTGGTGCTCAATGTGGGGCATTTCTTTCTATATATATAATGTAACAAACGAAATTGATGAAAAATAACTTTTGAAGGATACCGAAACTTGTTTTCATATATTTTATCTCTAAACTGCAAAGCTATCAAACTCGTTATTATAGTAATAGATTAGAATTGTAAGTAAACTCATAAAATTTCTAAAATTAGTACATAATTACATTAGTACATAAATGTAACCAGAGAAGAACTAGCACTAGACTTTTGAGACTTTTCTTTGGCCAAACACTGAGATTACATATTTATAATGATATTCAATATCTTTATGAAATTCATTGTTAATTACTTAAAACAAGTGCTTTCAAAACTGAAATTCGGTTATTAATATGTTGCTGTTGTTATATATCAAACATTCTGTGGAACATACGTATGTCATGAACTGTTCATAACTTAAAATGAACAATTACAGTTGTCCAGTCAGATATAATAGTCCGAGACGCTCCAGCCGCTTCCGTTTCACGGCCCCGAGTGATATTATGGTCCGATACCATAAACTATATCCTACACTATATCGGTAACTGCAGCGATGATCATTAACAATATTCGGATAAACGTGTCAATTTACCAGTAAATTTGCAACAGTTCCAGGGAATTTTGTATTTGATTTATTGTTATTCCATTAGCAAAATAAATTTTGTTTTTGACAATAACAATTATTTATACGTGTTCGACCTAAGGGTCTTATATAAATTTTGTCCACAATATTGACTTTCTTTCCATATAAAATCACATTATACAGATTATAGAATATTAATAGGACAAAAATATAAAATACTCATATATGATATGTAAATATAGAAACATATAAATGCATTTACAAAAGAGAAGTAAAAAAATTGTGTGATCTTTCCAAAAAATATTACAATACGAAGAAGGAACAGAAAGACATTCCTTTATAATTTTTTATTTATGTTGACTGCATGTAATTTGCCGCTTCGTTTAATCAGCAAACGCCCTTTTCAAGTGTTCTGGAATAAATATCTGCCAAATTATAAATTACCTGCAAGAAGAACTTTACAGAAACATTTGCCGCGTTTAAGAGAGAGGCTTGAAAATATAGCAAGAAGAGAATTGCATAATAAAAATGTGTGGATTACTGTAGATGAGACTACTGATTTAAAAAAAATAGTATAATAAACGTAATCGTACGTATTTTATCAGCCAACACATTTTCACAGCCCTATTTGTTAGCCTGTAAACGTATACAAGCATGTACTGCGGCAAATATTCGGCAAATAATAATGAACACCTTAAAGAAATTTCACATTCATAGTACTCAAGTCTGCATGCTTGTAACAGATGGTGCTGCTACTATGTTACTACTCGGACGTTTACTAAAAGTAACTTTTCCTAAATTAATACACATAACTTGTGTACTCCATGCTCTTCATTTAGTTGCTGAAAATGTTAGAAGTAGTTATAAAAACGTTGATCGTTTGATTGGATCCACCAAACAATTGTTTCTTAAATCCCCTAAACGACTTAAAGAATTTCATAAAACTTGTCCAGATATTTCGGAACCACCGGAACCCATTCTTACACGATGGGGCACGTGGCTAAATGCAGCTTTTTATTACCATAAGAATTTTCACAAAGTTAAATCCGTTATATCAAAATTTAGGCCAACCGAATCCCAAGCAATCAGAGACAGTCAACATCAATTTGAAAATCCCCAAATTCTGGAAGATCTGCATACAATATATAACAATTACCATCCATTAGTAGTAGCAATTACAAAACTTCAAAACGAAAACGATTCGCTGCCCTTAGACGCATCACTATGCATAGTGCAGAATGTGACCGCTCATTTGCATAGTTTAAGTGACGCTGCTGGTGTACGAGCTCATCAAAAATTATTAAGTGTTTTAAAAAAAATCCGGACTTGCATGTTTTACGAACTATTTATGACAAATGTGCAAATAGTGAGCCCTGGAATGATTTTGAACAACAGCTTCTTTCTGCCAAAATTACATCAATAGACGCCGAACGATCTTTTTCTCTATACAAAAACATTTTCTCGTCGCGAAGGACGTCATTTACAGAAGCAACCGTAGAGACGTATGCAATGATGCAGATGTACAGTTACTTCCACAACACATTACCAGGGTTATGAAATTACATATTACTAGGTAAGCACTAGTTGTGTAAGAATAAGTCTAGACACGGCACTGCTACGGACACTTTCGCCGCAGTTTATAATTTACACTTAAACACCAACCGTGAACCGTATTGTATTTGATATGAATGATCTCATTCACTGCGCACCAATTGCCCGTTCTACCGTACCGCCTATGGTATTGCCACTTTCGTCGCCGCTCTAGTAATTGGTGAGCGTTATGACAAAGAGCGGTATCAATAAATCTTATTCGCTTTTTAGCTTCACACACTTCACATTTTCGTTCATTCTTATCGTAAGGACCCTAATTATTTTATAGAAAGTGAACTGTTTCTAATTTGTTTTGAAACAGAAGAAGTGGGGTACCCATCAGTGATTACATCTCTGTTTTTAATTAGGAAGACAAACAAACGGGCACCAATCTCAATCGATTTCAGTACAGATCGTGTACGGAATTTGTTTTCGTACGGATATTTTTGTCGTAGTTTTCCAGGTGCGACACTGTTCAATTATCTGCTGACGATGACAACTTAGTTGTCGAAATACGTATACAGAATAAGAAAATTAATGTGAAAAGGGGTTATATATCAACCTTCAGTGATTAAAAGCGAATCCGATTCTAAACAAAGAAAGACATGATTAACTCCTAACTATACGCTTTCTAATTGACATTAGAGAAGAACATAAGCGTTTACTAAAGTAGTTTACTGAATTGAAATTCACCAAAACACACACATTCAATACACTATACAAATGTGTAGCCAACATAAATTTTAACAATATTATTACAAATATAAACCGTTTCTTTTGAATAGTAACTGCCAAATAATATAATTTTGCTTCCATCGTAATTTTCATTAATTTAAAAAAAACTTCAAAATAAGCTTTCGTGACCAAACTATTTATCAATTTTTTTAAAAACTATCTAAAGTCAGTAAATGAAGACTGTAGATCGCTTTCAAGCGCAAATACGTTCAATTCGGTCAGGAAGTATGGGAAATACAGCAATTTAATTTAGTCGTAACGATCAATCTCAAGGAATGTTTTCAGCGAAACCTTCGCATTTTCTTGTTTACCCAAGCAATTGCATCCCCTTTGAACAAATCCCAAACTTGATATTATTTGTATGCGTAAGATTATCTAATATATTACAACAGATTACTATAGCGAAACATTCTGTATACGTACTTAAATTATTTTCGCTTATTAATTCTAAGGCAACTGTAAATAACCATAAGTTATGTTTATATTATTATTACTTTAAATTAAATAACAGAAAACATTTTCTTAAAAGATTTATAATGTCGGTGTTTGAATATAGATACATACATAAACAGCCAATAAAATACCACTTTGAATTTTTATTCCAAAATAGAAATGATTTCCAAACCCAAGCGTCATCGAAGTTGTGTAAACAGACTAAACGCCATTCTAAAAATGCATGCTTTGGGGGTATAACATTACCTTTTTACTGAGTGTACATATACACTATCGCTCATAAGTATTTTGTCACCCTTGTTTCATTACAGGTTGTATAAAAAAGATGTAATTATAAAATTTATATCTGTAGTAAGTAATAGTTTCATAGTAAACATTAAAATCTATAAAAGCTTATTCAAAAATAATTATACGATTACCCTATTATCCACAATGAATGATAATACCCTAATAAAACTCCAGGTAGAATAATTGCACTTAAGGGATTACATCTCTCATTTCTTGGAAATTTTCGATTGTTATGATTTTATTTCAAGGTAGGGTGATATAATAAACTATTAAGTATTTATACTTGGATATTTTGGCAAAATTACAGTTAGTTTTTATAAGGTGCTCATAGTGATAACATCGTGTGTTTCGAAGAAGTTCAATCAGTTAAAAATGCCTAAACCGAAAGAAAAGAGTGTAGAAACACGATCGTTTATAATCGCATACCATAAAACTGAGAAAAGCAACAGCGAAATTGTCACAGAACTTAAATTAAATCAGTCCACCGTGGGTTATATCATCAAAAGGCACCGCAAATGTGGAAGTGTGTTGAGCAAAACTCGAAAAGGCAGACGAAGGGTAACAACCTCAGCAGAAGATCTTGCAATGGTGGTAACAAACAACAGAAATAGACGAAAAACAGCCCCAGAAATCACAGCAGAACTTAATTCTGTTCGTCGAAAACCCGTATCTATTTCCACAGTTAAACGGCGATTAAAAGAAGCCGGTCTTGATAATATAGGATTGCTTGTCTGGATCAAATGTGAGCGATCTCGTAAAAATCGAGCATATACTAAAAAAGAACAGTATAAGCGCATAATAGAGGAAAACGCAATCCCCTCTAGAATTAAAATTTTGGGTCAGAATTTTATCTTCCAACAAGATAATGACCCGAAACACACTATGCCGGGAATATTTGCAGAAATTGGAGAACGAGGGAACCATAACAGTTATGGAGTGGCCTGCTCAGAGATCCGATTTATATCCCATCGAGTTGCTGTGGGAAGAACTTGACCGAAAGGTGAGAAAATTGACCCCCACATTTGCTGTTAATATGAGGAAAAACATGCAAGAGGCATGAGGTAAAACGAAACCTGAGACATTACGAAAATTTTTCGAAGATATGCCGCGATTGTGTGCTGCAGTGATTGAAAATAAAGGAGGGCATATAGACGAGTCCAAAATTTGGATAAATATATTATACAACAATTTATTTTAGATGTTAAAATATATATTTTTCATATATATAAATAATAAAAAAATATTAGTATTTCAATTTTGATTTTGTTACAATTTGCGGGTTAAATGCGAGTGACCAAATTTTTATGAGCGATAGTGTATATACATTTAGTCAGCTCTTATAATATTTGAATCAGTCAATGCAAAATTTGAATATGTTCATATCTTGTCAATTAATGTATGATTGGTGCATCGACCATCGCACAAGCAAAATATCTAATACATATATATATATACATATATATGTATATTTGTTGGCATATTACAGACCTCAAAACCGAATATTCAGTTTTTACACAGCTAAAATTGGTATTACACTTTTAACTTCGTTATTGTATATTCTTGTGGAATTTACTGAGTCTATTAGTTTTCTTTTTAATACAAAGTATTGCTACTAGTCATCGGTCATTGAGTAACCAACAATTTTCATCAGAAAATCTTACAAACAATCGTTCTCTGAGAAATTATCAGCAAGCAGGCTCTTTTATGTTTCTGGAATGGGATAAGTTGGTGAAACGATGAACTATGTACACTGGCTTACACTAATTCTAGTATATACAACACAAGTTCCACTATCTTTCTTCTTTTAAGCCTTTCCTTGAGCTTGGAGTTGTCCAGTAGTTACAGTACTTCATCATTGAGTGGGAATGGAGTCGACACTT
Source organism: Dermolepida albohirtum (assembly GCA_031893035.1). Taxonomy (NCBI): domain Eukaryota; kingdom Metazoa; phylum Arthropoda; class Insecta; order Coleoptera; family Scarabaeidae; genus Dermolepida; species Dermolepida albohirtum. Next base: position 25,722 of record JAVIWB010005573.1, read on the forward strand.
AAGTTTCATAAAAAAATGTTAACATATTCAGGTCTATATGAAGATTCTCATTTCGGTAGAGCCAGCCAATTATCTCAAGACTTTATTATAGGCGACTTTGATATTACTCTTGACACACTCCTATAACAAAATACCGTAAACCCAAATCAGCTTAAGTATTTCTTTATAAAGCAACAGTTTGTTATGCACTGATATTTTGAATCCCCTCCAAATGATGCGTTATTTTTCAAACAACATCATTGTTTATTCTTATTTGTGTTTGTTCATTTTGCTGAAAAAGGCTAGTGGTAAATTTTAATGGAGATTGTTGTTGATTAAATCAATAAATTAAGATTAATATAACCCCTTTCCATAATAATTTTCGTATTCTATATATGCGTTTCGACAACTAAGTTGTCATTATTAGCAGATAATTAATCACAGTGTAGCATCTGGAACCACTACTAAATCCACACAAAGACAAAGTCCGCACTAGACTTATAACGTCCAAAGCCAAACACACTGTGTGTGTTTGAATGATGCAACTTTGTTGTTGAAATGCGTATACAGAAAATGAAAATTATCGTGGAAAGGGGTTATACTAATCTTAATTGATAAACTGAAGAATACCGATTTATTTCCATTTAACTTTATTATTTGCTTATTCGTAGTTTTCCTGAAGTAAGCATGTTACGCCTTCTCACTGTTAAAATTGTAATGTCACCCTTAAATTATGGTATTTTTGTACATAAAAATGAGAAAAATACAAAAATTGGAAAGAAACTATTACTGGTCACAGTTGCAAGATGAAATTGTTAAAGGAATATTTGCCATAAAGGTTAGAAGTTTTCAATAATTTTGAAAAAAAGATAAAGAAGGTATTTATTAAAATAGTTGACTATGTGGCGCACCGTATAAAGAAAGTGCATAAAAATGTGGAACATAAACAAAAGATCAGCTTTCCAAATGTTTCCAATGTAAAATTGGAAGTCTGCAAACAAATTTTTATAGGTACATATATAATCACTAGTGGTCGTCTTTTAAGATTCTGTAAACTTCTAAATTAAAGAAGCCTTTAAATATACTTCTAGAAACACATGAACACATCGATGTCTATCCGGAAAAATTCTCCCACTCTCGACACAACGAAGATATTGAACATGAAACGTTTCAAAAAAGAATTTTGGATTTAAAAGTATTATATTACTGCTTTTTACTATGTTTTAATGAGAATTCTTTTAAATAATTTTGACATGTTGCTGTGTATTTTACAATTACGAGGTATGTAGAATATATTGTTCTGAGTAATACAGTAATATACGTGGATGTATGATAAAAGTTGAAAGATACCTATATTTACCTATACTTACATAAACAATGGCATATAAAAAAATTTTTTAAATTATGTTATTGGTGTTCATAAAAAGGTAAAATACGTTTTGTTCTGAATAAAGTTTTGTTTTCAAAAATCCTTGTTTTTTCAATATAAACTACTTTCTTATACCAAAGGAGTTTATAAAGTTATTTACGAAAATCTTGCAAATGCCTGTCTTTATTATAAATGGTATGCGTTACATAAATTAAATAGAGAGAGAGACTCTTCTGACACAAAAACCAAGGGGCAAAATAATAAGAAAATCATTATCTCCAATGATGAATCTATAAAAAAATGTACTTTTGGTCATCTGTAAAACAGTACTTCAATTATATATTAAGTAGTTTTTAGAATACCGTCGAAATTTTGTTTATGTTTTACATGTGTGAATTGTCAAGATGCTCTGGACGTGAATATATCACTAAATACAGTTCGCTGTGTAAAGGAGATATTGTCAGTAAAGCAATACTAGAGGACACATTATTTTCAAGAAATACCAGCCTCAAGACATCAAATAAAAGTAATAGATGCCAGTTGTAAGTTATATATTTCCCATCTCAAAGAATCGTATATCTAAAAATAAATTGATAAAAAGAATATGTATCAGATTAAAAACAGCAGGAGGAAATAGTACAACATAAACTGAAACATAGAAGAAACCATACAACAATACAATGACATGTAGAAATAATAATTCCGTTATCGTTTTATTATTATTATTATTTATCCGTTGTTATTTATCTTTTTTTGAAAAATGACAAACATCAATGAGCATATTCTAGGTTATATTACTAACATAAACATAAATGAAACAAGTCAATAGAAACGATTTCTATGTCGTATGTCTAAAGAGCTCCAATAAAGATGTCAGCGTAATTTTAAGGAAATAAATAGAAAACGTCAACTAATTAAGAATTTAATGAAGAATAAAATATTGTAATTTTAATGAATATTGACGGAGCCTGTGGTTGATTAACTAAGGTTGATATATAACCCTTTTCCACATTAATTTTCGTATTCTGTATATGTATTTCGACAACTAAGTTGTCATCGTAAGTAGATAGTTAAACAGTGTCGTACCTGGAAAATTACGGCAAAATACCAGTACGAAACAAATTTCTCACACAATCTGTACCGCACACTCTCTGTGCGTTTTGACTTTCAACGGTACAAATCGTGTGTTCAGTTAAACAGTGTCACACCTGGAAAACTATGGAAAAATACCAGTACCAAACAAATACCGCACACGATCTGTACCGTCCACTCTGTGTGCGTTTTGGCTTTCAACGGTACAGATCGTGTGCGGGATTTTGTTGGTACTGGTATTTTGCCGTAGTTTTCCAGGTACGACACTATTCAATTATCTGCTGGTGATGACAAATTAGTTGTCGAAATACTTATAGAGAATACGAAAATTAATGTGGAAAGGGGTTATATATTAACCTTCAGTGATTAATTTTTATGTAATTCATAATCTAAATCTAAGTATTATTCAAATAAATAAAAGATTTATATAAATTTGGACTTTTGTGAGATACACCGTTTGCAGTTTTGGCTATATATGTTAAACGGGAATAAATATTTGGCGTAAACTAACAAACCTGACTACGTGGAGAAGAACCTACGTTAAGCTTTAAGGTCGATAGACGTTAAATATTAATATCGTACTAGAATAATTTAAAATGTTATAAAAAGTAGAGGAGTCGATAACATTTTTGGACGCAATGCATTAAACCGACAGGTGTCTATATTAGATATAAACTAGATATTAAAAGTTGATAAAATTAAGATACTTTTGCTATTACATACTATTTTCCATTTACGTATCATGAAAATTTGGAATTTTCTTTATTTAAATTAATTTTCGGGAGTTTAGTGTATTCTAGATTATACATAAAACTAAGGGAACTTCGGATGTTCCCTAATTGTATTGTAATTAAACTTTTATTTTAGTTTACTAGAACTAAAATTAAAATATAGGAAATATTGTAAAACAAAATTAACATATGAAACATTAAACGACGAAGGATTCAAAAATCCTCTGATCGTAGCGATCTAAATCTTATATATGGTAGATTTAAATCTAATAGTATTATATGAAACTATTTGTACATACTTGGAGGATTCGGGCATCTTCTTGCAAAATAGGTAGTTTTATGTATATATTTAATATGCTAAATTCATTAACATGTGTAAACTTTAAATTCTGAGATCATAATTTCTGTTCCCCGTTATAATATTATTTGGTCATGAATATTCGAGGTAATATATTTGAAGTTATTCTTACATTTAATTGTATATAATGGGTGTCCCAAAATTAACGCGAGATTTAAATTCGTCGCCATTTGTGCAGCAAAGTGTTGGCAACACTAGAAAAAACAATTCGACAGCTGACAGTTTAGGATTAGTAAAAATGGAGCGTTGCACGATAGAACAACGTGTCTTCATTATTGAACAATATTTCAAAAGTAATGGCAGCTTGGCAGCTGCAGTTCGAAAATTTCATACAAAATATGGTCGGAATAGTGTTCTAACTTCGTCAACTGTGAAGAGATTAATTGAAAAATTCAGGGAGACTGGATCCGTTGGAGACGCCAAACACACTGGTCGTCCAAAAACAAGCCGTTCAAATGTCAATATCGAAGCAGTGCGTGAGAGTGTCGGTGACAATCCAGGAACCTCAATTCGGCGTCGTGGATAAGAATTGCAAATTTCAAGCTCTCTACAGCGTATACTCATTAAAGATCTGTGTCTCCATGCTTACAAATTCAATTAACACAACAACTGAAGCCTAATGACCATGCACAGCGAAGAGAGTTCGTTGAATATATTATTAAACATGAACAAATGGAAGCATATTTTCATCTTGATGGCTTTGTTAATCGCCAAAATTGCCACTTTTGGGGTTCTGAAAACCCACATCCCGTGAAACAATTCAATTACTGCACGATACATTTCCAGGTCGTGTACTCTCTCGTTTCGGTGATCAGAATTGGCCCCCTAAATCGTGTGATTTAACTCTATTAAATTAGAACACTATTAGACTCCTTTTTATGGGGTTATTTGAAATCACAGGTCTATGTCAACAAGCCCACAACCACCGGTGCATTAAAGAAGGAGATTCAACGCTGCATCAACGAAATTCATCCACATTCATGCATAATGGTCATGGAAAATTTCGACAAACGAGTGCGTATGTGCATGCAAAGCTGTGGAGGCCATTTGCTCGATGTGTTATTCCATCCCTATCCTACTATTTCATTCAAATCTTACGTTAATTTTGGGACACTTTATAATAATATGCTTCACATGAATAACGATATTTTTATTTAGAGTTGTTATATTATTTATCTTGAAAAATGTGCAATCCATTAGATGCCAGGCTTTTTTTAAAAAAGTACTTAATTTGAGAAAAATGCGTTGCAAAAATGAAAATAAATACATGCTCGTGAAAGCAGTTTCTTTTAAATTTTGAATCAGTTTCTTTTTGTCTTATGCAGCATTTTTTATGGCAATAATAACGAAATTACTATAAAATTAAAAAGAATTACTTAATAATAATGCAAAACGTACTTACGAAACAATACCGCAAGTAACTCAAAAATTTTACATCAAAATAAAACAGATTGCAATAGTTACGTACAACAAGCTCTGCAATTTCTGAATATGATTTAATCGCATGTTGAATTTTCCTTTGCCTTTGATCCCGGTACAAAGTATTTACGAGAATGATGTGCCGGAAAGAAGAATCATCTAATAGCAATCTTTCGGAAAAAGGTAACACAATATTCTAATTTTTTTGATGGTAATAGGTGAAATTAATGTTCAATATTTGATCTAAAAGTTATACCGGTGCAAAATAAAGTATCTAATTGAAATTTTTAAAGTACATAAACTCGCAATTCGTGGTTCAATCCATATCTTTTTTCTGTTTCGGAAGTCACAATTTATCGCTAGATTGCTTAATTAAAAAAAATAATATAAACAACAAAGATTGTATGCGACCAAGACTATCAAAATCTGAAACAACTCCAAAGACCATCAACAAGATTATAATGTTTTAAAATACCGAAGCATTCACATAAAGAAAACAGCATAAGCATATCAATTGATCGCGTACGTAATATTTTATGTGTAGATTTGAACATGTTCAAGCTATCAGCTAAGTGGGTGTCACGAATCTTTATTTGTGATCAAAGGAATTTGAAGGTCAACTAATAATTTAAAGCATTTAACCAACAGTACGATAATTTTTTGCAAAGATTTATTCAATGCAACATGAGTTCACTACTATGTCCCTGAATCCAAATGGCAATCTCAAAAGTGAATACAAGGTATAATTTTCAGAGACTGCTTTGCAAACGCTGCTTTACCAGATAAGAAGAAGGGCAATACGCCTTCTCACATTAACCATCTTGTCTGCAGAAAAAATCTGTGCCAGATTTAGCCCCCAGTGACTTGCATTTATTTCCCAAACTCAAACTTTTCCTTGCTGAAAATAAGTTTTATTCAGATAAAAAATTGATGGCAGCAGTGAAGCAGTACTTTAAGGATCATAGGAAAGATCATTACAATGAAACAATAACTTTATCATCATTGGTCCAAATGCACTGATATTAATGAAAAATATTTCGAAAAATAATAAAAAACCTTATAAGCTAACTCATTTAAAATTTGTGATAAGGTCGTATTTAGTTTTAGGATAAATTACGTGTAATGTTTAACTAAAAAGTATACCAATAAATAATAAACCGTTAAAATGCTTTTTACGATAATACTTACTACTATCGAATTGCTAATTAACTGTTTATGTTAATTTTTTTATTTGATTACAGCTCTAACATTTCTGTCGGTTCGGATTCGGCAACTTCAACTTTAACTGTGACACCACTGCAAAAGCGTCATTCTGGAAACTACACGTGCGCCGTTGGTACACTAGCGTTCGCCACTGTGGCGGTACATGTCCTTAACGGTAAGTTATTGCACTAAAATCTGCCAAATCTTACCATTAATCTCAAGTTTGGAGAATAATGTGCCCGACTTGGCCGTGCCGAAAGCACGGTCTCCAATCAGGCACATCGAGTCAAATAAACTAAAAGACGATTCCTCAAGATTGTACGATTTTAACAGAGATAAATGAAAATCAATTGAGGTCCGCAATACAAGGCGGACCTCTTACTGCTCTCTTGCTTGAATGTTATATTTCCTTTTTTTATTCCATTAAACGAATCACATCGCAAACCGCTTATGTCCATCTAAAGCACACAAAAGTTTAAGTCGACTGAAAAATCATGGGCATACCACCGATGAATTTAAAATATCGTCATGTATTTTCCTATCGCTGTAAAAAAGGAACTTAAGCGACAATATCATAAATTTGAAGTAGTATGTCTATTACTATTTTAGAATGTTATACATCCTATTACTTTAATTTAAAATTATTATAACAAGAGAGTTAGTAAAAGATTACTTATACCTAATTAACCGATTAGATTCCAATATGGAAGTGACTTCGCAATCTTTTTGCCTTTCTTTGAAAGTAAATACCATATACATTTTGCACAAGACTCTTGTAGAAGTTTCCAGTAATTTGCAATATTTTTCTTCAAATTTCTTTGTTTTAATCGTCTTGTTATTCAAAGACGAACTTCTGAAAATTGACGTACTTCTTCTTCATCTTTTTTAGTAGTTAGTTTATGATTCAAAAACATCAAAGACTTTGCTTAAGTGCTCCGAAAATTTCTCTGTCTTGTTCATGCCATTTCTCGTTCACAAGTTTTCATCTTTAATTGATGAGTTTGTACGCCATGGTCTTATTAGTTCTTCAGTTGGCTTCCAAAGAAACTAGTCAGTTATTTTATCTAGTTGCAAGAGTAGTTTCAACTCTTTAATTGCTTTATTTAAGTTTTTCTTGTTAATTTCACTCTTTTTCTGCTACCTTTTTCCACAACTACATTTTGCGGATTATTTTGGCAAAATATTGAGACTGTTTAGATTTAATTCGTGGAGTGGCAAACTAGCCTGTTTCTTATACTCATTTAGTCAGTTCTTCTACCGCTAATTTTATATTTATGCCTGACTTAGATGAGCTTCTTAATCAGATTAAACAATCCAATTTTTCTTTGAGTAAACACTAATTTCTTTGTCAAGTCATAGTAGCTCTTCTTTTCTTTTAGAATAGGTGTACATATTTGATTTTGAATAAAAGATTATCAGATGTTATTTCTAATTTCAGTTCTAATTAATTCCTTTCTGCAACTTTTTTGGATTTCTACCTTTATAATGCAAAAGTATCCGTGATTTTTTTATGATGATATTTTTAGCCTTCTACGCTTAGGTGTCGTTTAACTTTATCTCCATTGTGAATGTTCAATGTTCAGCCGCGCATAACTTTATTTCCATGGATATTAAAGCCTGTATTTTTACCCTTAGGAGAGAACAGAGGTGCCAATATAGAATTCCAGGTTGTATCTTTAATAAATATTATTATTAAAAATATATAATTTTTCTGAAAAAAAAATTAGAAAGGTTCTGATTCTTAATATAGACAAGAGATATTGGGTCTGGGAAAAAGTTCGTGGCGTTTTTTCAGTAAAATTCAACTGGTCCCCGCATGGCGCGTGGACGAATTCATTTAAACCGAATATGCTCCATTATTATCGACAATGTTTCGCCATTTTTTTGGTAGATCCATGATCCCATCGGTGAAAAACTTCTGTGGTTTCTGGTCGAAAAACTGAATCAAGTAGTTTTCACAGGCTTCTTTTGAAACCAACTTAATTCCATTGAGAGAGTTCTGCAGAGATCGAAACAGATGATAGTCAGAGGGTGCTATATCCGGACTGTAAGGTGGGTGCATCAAAACTTCCCAACCAAACTCTCTCAATTTTTGACGGGTCATCAAAGAAGTGTGTGGAGTGGACGATTCCCTCCAGTCCCACCATACACACAGCATCACTTTTTTTGGCGTCAATGTTGGCTTAGCGAACGCTTGTGACGGCTCACCATCCTTTATCCACGATCTTTTACGCTTCCGATTATCGTACGTAATCCATTTTTCATCTCCGGTTATTAAACGTTTCAGAAACGGCTCGATTTCATTCCGTTTCAGCAGCGCATCGCAGATGTTAATTCGGTCCATCATGTTTTTCACGCTCAACTCATGAGGAACCCATACGTCAAGCTTTTTTTTGTAACCAGCTTTGTGTAAATGGTTCAAAACAGTTTTGTGGTCAATGCCTAGCTCCATGCCAATATCGACACTGCTGATATGCTTATCTTGTTGGACTTTTTCAAGAATTTCATCAGATTTTTCAGTGATTGGACGACCGGAGCGTGACTCATCTTTCACATTGAAATTTCCAGAACGAAAGCGAGCGAACCATTTCCGCGCAACAGATTTCGATAAAGTACCTTCACCGTACACAGCACAAATTTTATCACAAGCCTGCGCAGCGTTCTCCCCCTTTATCATAATAATAATGAAATTGAACTGGTTGTGTTTGTTACCAATAACTTTTACTAGGTGTAAAATTCTATTTATTTTCAGTAATAACTTAAATGTAAACTTAAATGTATAGCTCATGTTTCAATATTTTTCTTCTTCTTCTTCTCCTTCGTCTTCTTTCTTTTCAAAAACTCTTTATTCCCTTGTATCGGATGTACTCTTTATCATTCGCTAATCTATTTTGCTCATTCCTCTTGCCCTCGGCTGGTCTTTCCATTCTTTCCAATGTCTTTCCCCAATTATTTCCTAATTCCTTCATTATTTCATTCTAGTGCTCTCTACGTCCTTTTTTCCTCTTATCAATGCTTTTGGCTTATATTATTCTTTTGACGCTTATTATCCATTCTGTTTTCAAACCAACTTAGCTGTTTTTTCTGATCTTTATGGTGATTACTTTATGTTTTGCCATTTTTCGTGTATCTTCATTTCTTTTTTCGTTCCAATTTGTTTTCTCCAACATCCATCTTAAAAACTTAATTTCTGCGATGATGATCTTCCCCTTCCGCACACGATACGTACCGTTGATTTCCAACGGTACGTATATCGTGTGCGGAATTAGTTTTTTCGTACGGATATTTCTTGCCGTAGTCCACCAGGTGCGACACTGCATAATTATTTGCTGATAATGACAACTTAGTTGTCGAAATACGTATACAGAATTACGAAAATTAATGTGGAAAGGGGTTATATATCAATCTTTAGTGATTATGTATTTTCTCGATATTAATAAATCTAGCTTTTAAATGGAGAAATAATATGTATGTATGCAATATACCGTTCATAATGTACTTCAAAATTAAAATAATTATTTCTTTTATAAGAACCTGACTGCCACCTTTAGCCGAGTCTTCTTCATATTAGTATTCTAATACCATCACGTAAATAATTTACTATTATACATAAAATATAAATAACTTCAATGAAAATTATTTGCTGCCGTCTCGACATAATACACGTCTTGATTGAATTTAAATTATGCGATAAGTTCTTCTATACAGTCTATTCCAGATAATTATGTGAACGTAAAAATTATTGTATGAAGAGCGAAAAATATGTTACTAAAACTTAACGAAGTATGTGCGCACATACTGCTATGATGTGCACCAAGGTGTGAACAGATTGCAAAATTGAAAATTTTGAACAAAAACTTTTTTTCCATTTTTCTTAACCTTAAATTTTTCAAGTTTGATATTTTACAAATAAATAAAACAACAAATTACAGTTCTTAATTTTTTCAAAACTATCACACACACACACACATATATAAACTAATTATATAGTACGGTAGTCGTTTATATTTCGGGAACTGGCAACACTGTTAATGTTGATTCCGATCTGATGATTGCATCGTGATGTCTGTCATTTTTAACAATATATTTACCTTGATAGTTTTATTATCCGGTCGCTATTTCTACTGTTGACAGTAACTTGAAAATTTTATGTCAGCGAAAAAATGGAATTAACTCGCGAACGTTTTTGTGCAATTATTTTTCATAATTTTCGGAGTGGATTATCTCAACAAGAACGTATCGACGAGCTGAATTCTTTATGTGATAATGAAGCACCATCGAAAACTACAGTATATAGTTGGTATAGTGAATTCAAACTTGGACGGCGTTCTTTGGACGATGAATTTCGTGAAGGTCGTCCCACAAATGTTGTGTCGGAAAACATTAATGCAGCATCTGAATTGATAATGCAAGACCATCATGTGACTTACCGTGAGATCGAGGCATCCTAGGTATTAGTAACACCAGCGTGCATAAGATCCTGTATGAACATTTAGCCGTTGGTTATTATATTACTTAATCCTGTCTGTAGTATAATATGATTTACATCGGGGTTTCTTTACTCTAGATGATAATAAATAGCATATTATTTTATATCTCATGGTGCTTGATACGTGTATTGTAAACAGTTCTAACGAAGACTTTAACAATCTATATAATTATTGCAATCCGTATAATCGTCATTTTTATGTGTTGGTAATATTACATTTTCTTACTATTCCTTCAGCATCTGTTTTCCATGTTTCAAAAACCTTCAATAGCGTCTTTTTATTTTGACTTACCATTTTGTTTGCTACGGCCTTTCAATTTTTGATGTGAGTCAAGGCTTCTATTATTTCTTGAAAAGTTACTTCATCCATTGCTTATGAGTACTTTTGCGTATCGTCATTTTGTCAGTTTTCGAGTTTGTTTGTGCTCAATAGCCTGGCCAAACTTCTAGATTTACATAATGTAGCTTAAAAAATAATAAATTTTCCCGATAAATTTTAATCCCATTAAAATGAAATTCAGTCGCTATAAAAAATACATGATAACACTTTTGATTACTTTGCAATTTTATTAAAATTGACGTTTGACTTTTCATAATAATCTCACAAAATATAGATTTTTCTAAAGCCCTACCAAGTTTCATAAAAATCGGAATTCGCTTTTCAACTATGAAGATTATATAAAATATAGATGTATGTTTAATGCAAATGTGTCAGACATCAACAAAGTATATGTACATGAGATATGTAAGTATTGAGTGTGAACATTATTTCATTGCAAGCGACATTGTGTTTTGAAACGTAGCTGTATTTCTACGTAAAATTATTATTCAATGTAAACAAGAGAAGACGTAGATGCTTTTATATTGTGGCCTCTTTTTTAGCGAATACAGCATATAGAAGATGAATGGAGATAATTTCGCAGTTATTTACTTTTCAAAGTTATTTAATGATAAGCCACTAAATATGAACGACCTATTTTACAATGCTAACTCATTTGACATTATGAAATGTTCAAAAATTATTTGTCTGGAAATAATTTTCTTTTGCTTGCAATATTATTTGCAAAAAATTATATTCATAAACTCTGCTGTTTTAGTCACATTCGTAAAATGTAAATTATTTGGTTTAATAGAAATTTTCAACAAAAAACTGTACTTTTATTTTAATTTCCATAAAAGGTTTAAATGTATTATTTAGTTAAGCTTCCGAAGTTGTTCATTCATTTCTTATCATCCTGCGCTTCAAACAGATCTTCATCGTTGCAAATCTTCCTTGCTTTCAGCTACATATGAGAAAACAAAGTCGTATGGGCCAAAATCCATATTAAGTACTCGGTAGGCGGGTATAATGGATCGAAACGTTGTGATGGCAAAACCAGGTGTCTGACGTTAAGTGAAAATAAATGATTTTGAGTACTTCAACAAATTTGGAAAGGCACTCCTTGCTGTATCACGGTGACTGCTTTTTGCGCTTGTAGTACCACGGTTACCACAAATTCTCTAACTGTAAAAAAGATAATAAATATTTTATACTTATCTTCTTCGAGATTTCCATGTAGACAAGGACGTGCTTTCATATTTAAAGAGCCAAAACTTCGCTGTGCTTTAGTCTACACATTATAGTAGTAAAGTCACCTTGTCAAAATACTGTTAACATAACTAATGGTAGAAGATGTGTGTGCAAAATGGTACAAACTACCGGTGTATAAATACCTAGATTATATTATATCTCAGTCATCTTGATAACTTACATGCCTATCAGCTTCAACGCTTTCCTCCGTAATAGAGGAAGTGAGACGCCCTGACCTCAGAGAAGCTTCCAAGTGGAAATTTCCTTTTTAGAACGCATTATACCGACTAAATACGATCATACAATATAGACAATCAACAAATAGCATAAGAGCTCTACCAACTATTTACATCAGAAATGGAAAGAAAATTCACTGTCATCGTTTTACCCTAAAAATAATATTATTAAAGAACGGAAATAAATGACTATGTACACTCTCACTCACTCACTCTCTATCTATTTATATATGAGTGAGAGTGTACATAGTCATTTATTTCTATATATATATATATATATATATATATATATATATATATAACAGGAGAAACTCTTGGTTTTGGCCTCTTTCCAGGATTGCAATTAAATAATGAATTACACTTGGGTAGATTGTTCTCGCCATTGGAACGCTTAAGTTTTGGAAGGTATGAATATACAACGGCTATTTAAACGCAAACCTATTCCTCATGTACACATTTAGTTGATTTAGGGTTAAATCAGAGAATATTCTTAAAATCTCCAAATATCTGAGGATAAAACAGTTGGACAACATTAAAATACCTTGTGTTGCCTTTCATTATTCTTTAAAAAAATGCTAAATTTCTTGTTCTTTAAGTAAATAGAAAAGAATATAATATGGAAAAGTTAATCTCTTGTAAGTTCTTCAATATTCTGGAACGCGGACATAAAATTGACATAAATATCTCTCTCTCTCCCACTCTGTCCCTCTCTCTCTCGCCCCCTCTCTTTCTTATTGTATCTCTCTCTCTGTGTATGTGCTTTTGTCCTGTAACATTTTAGTAAAATCTAATTTATCATTCAGGCGATGCTCTCTGTCGAATGCTGTTCATCTTAACTAAAACGAACAGCATAGATTTAATAGAAATTATGAAGACTTTAATTTTAAACCTATTCAAGAAAATGAACTAAAATTTTCTTACCCCACTATTCTCCTATTTACTGCTTTTAATAAATCCCATGCTTGATTGAACACTTCCTTCCGCTATTCTGGAAAAAGTCTATTGTGAAATGTTCGGCTTTACACCCGATAAGTGTTCTTCTAGTAATTTCGAAAATTATTGAAAAAATTATGAATAACCAGTTGAAAGACTTTTTACAAATAAATGATATCTTGCCTGATTTTCAGCCGGAGTTTCGTGCTAAACACAGTTGTACTACTGTTCTGCTTGGTGTCTCTAATAATAGTCGAGCCTCGTGCATTCAGGAAGTTCAGAATTCACACGAATTATCTCAAGCGAAATAGTTGTATATGAAAGGTAGATGAACTTTACAAGTGGCGATCTTACTTCATAGTATCGCTGTGTTTAGGCAGCCTGTATACTTATATTTACAATAAAATTCCTTTTCGCCATCTTTACGCTAAACGGCATTTTATGAGCGATCATTTTTATATCAAATTACTAAAGTTTATAATGCCGTGTATCGTAAATTTATATTTTTGTTTCTGAAGCGTTTCAGATTCTTGCTTAGAAAGAAATCATTGTATGGATAGTAATGTGTGCTCTTCAAGTATTAACACTTTAAACTCTTGGTTTGTTTTGTTTGAGATATATGAATATATACATATTTACTTATGTGCTATTATTAAACTTGTTTGTCAGGTCCAACACGTGCAGAATATTATTCTATAACAGGTTACTTTTAGGAATGTATCCTTTTGATTGAATTATTAAATGTGTACAGGAAGAATAACCCTGATTAATAAAGTTATTATGCATACTGGGATATCCAAGATTTTTTTTGTAATTATAGTAAATGTAATTGCATATTTTCTTTTTTTGGCAGTAAACTATTATTATTATTGTTTAATATTTTAATTCGTATAAATTATATGGTGGTGGTAATTAACATCGTAAATACTTTTCATAACAAACCATTGTAACATACTTGACTATCTTTTATTTCACATTAGTTCAGATCGTACATATTTGCTAGACCACAAGTAAACAAGGAATCACCCAATTGTTGTGCTCGTTCCATTGTGTCTTCCCGTTGAACCTAGTTCTTCATCCTGTGTCCTAATTATACCTGCCGGGGGTTTAATAAAACGACATTTAGAATATCTTTATTTGGTAACATATGATACATAGATGAATATAAATAAAACTAGATTAGAATAAACTAATACTAGACTAAAGTAAAATGGACTGTTGGGTCCTTTGGGAATCTTGGTTTGCCTGAAATATACTCGTATGTACTTCTGCAACAAAATGTATTAGTTACGAATTGTACAATTATGGAAGATACAGTGTTTTGTAATAAGTTTTGTGGTGAATAATGTCGTCATATTGATGTGTCACTAGTGTTATATCAGGACTGGCATGAGGATATTTGCAGGTTTATATCGAAAATGAGAGGATTCTCGTGGTTCGGAATTTCTGAGAAGTATTTTCTTGACAGTTCAAGAATAAATTTAAGAATTGTAGGGATTTGTAGGCCGTTGTGTAGAGTGGAGTTTCTAGTGTACCAAGGTGCACCTGTCATAACTCTGAGTATTTTATTTTCGATAACCTGAATCCATCCTCTTAATGTGTGACTGCGCAGCATATCCCCAGATGGGAGCTGCATACGTCATTGTTGGGCTAATGCGGCCTTGTATACCATCGTCTTCAACGTCAGGTTTAGCTTGCTTGCGAGGTGCAGAAATGGATACATCTATACCATGCCTGTTATTCTCCAGGTAGTAAACTGATTCTCAAACGCTTCAAGTGAGTTCTGCAATCTCCTCGTAGCAACACCTGGTTGGCGTGCTTGCGCGAAAATTGCAGTATCAGCGTCGTAGAGAGTCAAATTAACTCCCAAGGGGGTTTTCGGGAAGTCGTACTAGAAGATGCTATACAACATCGGGGACAGCACAGAGTCCTGTGGTACCCCTGCTAGGATAGGTCTAAGTTGGGAACACGTTCCATTGCGCTTGATTATATGCATTTCCAATTTATTATACATTGTTTATTTGTTAAATCTCTCTCCTTTTATCCTTATTAAAATCATTCTATTTCTATCCTAATATTAATTTTTATAAAATTTATATATTTCCCTATCTTTAACTGTTCTATACTAAAAATCTTATTTCACCGATACATCTACTACAAATTTCTTTTCTATAGTTATTTTAATTCACCATAACATTACCTTAAAATAATTTAAATTTCTAATTATCTATAAACATTTTTACAAGGAAAACTAAAACAAATTTACAATTACAATAATACAAGTTCTACATCCAAATAAATTATCGCTTGCTGATATTTATATAAGAGTCTTTATATTATAATACATATTATCTGAATTTAATCACATAAGTATTAGTATTTTTATTATATATCGACTTGTTCGGTTAGTTGCTATATGTAGTAGGTGTCTGAAAACAATATTTTTTCCTATAATTTTTTATATTTTAATGTAAATATTGTACAGTATAACGGACATCTCTAATCAATGGACAGTTTCTGATGCACCGACCGTTAGTATACTATTTGCTATATAACAATATCTCTCACCAAAGACGTTCTTAACAATGGACACGGACAGTAATATTACATCCACTACAGTAAATTTAAATGAAAATTTATTTCTTTACAATTAACATTAGTACTTTATTGCAATTCCTATAATTTTAAACATAATTATTTTAATACATATAAAAAGTGTTGTAATGATTGCCTATAAAGGGATTAAGCCAAGTACATAATAAATTTTTTGCAATTCCTATAATTTCTAAACATAATCACATATTTTAATATAATAAGTGCTGTAATGATGGTTTTTCGGTTTATTATATGTGATTACATACATACAAATGTATAATAATTACGACTGCTGTAACATTTTTAACAATGCACATGAACAACATATAATTAAAGCAGGTAATAAGTACAACTGATGGTCTTATATAAAGCGGCTATAGCTTTTATAGCATTCAGTTGATATTTAGTGCTCTAACAAGTTAGATATCTAGTGTTTTAGTGTTCGCACAAGTAATATTGCTACGAAAAAGAGAAAATTTCTCAGTTTAGAAGAAAATGTTGATGTTGTTCAGTGTACAGAGAAGAATAAACTTAGTGTGAGACTGCTTGCGGAAAGATTCTGTATCGGTAAAAGTCAAGTGGGCGATATTTTGAAAAACAAAGTTAATATTAATAGACGGTTTGCTGAAAACAGAAATTCACAGCAAAAGAAGAAATTTGTGAAAACAGAAGGAGCTGCACTGGACCAAATAATGTATGACTGGTTTTGTAAAGTGCGCACTAAAAATAGTCCATTGCCCGGTAAAATTATAAGGGAAAAAGCTCGTAAAATTGCGCACTAAGCTCTTTTCCTTAATATTAAAAAGTTTAATAAAATCATCACAATAAACTAATTCATATTTATCATAACTGTAAATATAGTTTCGCACTTTCAAAATTAAAATGAATTACTGATATCTAATTAGCAATACCTGATTAATTGTAATTATCTCAAAGAAATTTTTATTCAATTATAAAAACGTTTCCTTTCTGTATTTGAATATATGGCGTTATAGCTTATCTATCGAGTTTAACAATTTCTATTCATTGAGATTTTTATATCCAAATTCATCGATCATACTATATTTATGTTACCATTATTATCTCCTAGCTTGGTATGAAGTATGTTAAGGGGTTAAATAGCCCCTTAATTAATCTAAATAAATAATTAAAAAAATATTATTTAATAGTAACTATTTATTTCCACGTGGTGGTTAGTAAATTTATTACGAGGGCGTGTACGACTGGCTGAAGCGTACTAATAAATACAAATAAGAAATAAATTGCAAGATATTTACAACGAGCATCAAAAGTCCAGGACGTGTGCCACGCTGAAAAAAAGATTATTAGTAGAAATAAAACAAGAAGATTGCCCTTAAAATTTATTCACTAATTTAATATGATTCTTAAAGCTTGAGTATATATAAATAAGGATAATTAATAAGATCGAGAATAACATATAAAACAAAATGTACGTAATCACAATGCTATAATAAAAGTAATTCGGCTGACACAAAGCTGTAATAAATATAATATTAGAAGGGCTAAATTGAAATATATATCGAACAATACGTGAGGTACTTACTACTTATATACATATATATATATATATATATATATATATATATACACTACAGACCATAAGTAAGGGATCACTTATCATAAATAACAAAACACTTGTATTTTAGACACATCGCTTAGACTTTTACCTGTTTTGGTGAGAATAATTGAAATAACAGTTGTAAATGTAATTGTGAGAAGGATTATTCGGATTATTATTATAAATTAGATAAATATATTTGTTTCTGACAAATATTGTAAATCCTTTTAATAGTTTTATGGCGTCTATTTAATAGAAATATTTTATATACCCCAATAAATTTAATAAGGTTTACAACGCAATATTATTATAATGGTATTAGGAATTCATAGTAAACTATTTAGCAATTTAAAAATTAGTTTTCGTCCAGCATTTGTCCGAGTAAGTTGCAATACAAGTATTTGAGAACAGACGTAAAAGTAACTTATAAGAATGCCGAAAAGAGAGGAACTTAGCGCAGAAACTCGTAGTTCTATAATAACGCTACATGGTGAAAAATTTTCACTGCGGCAAATAGCCCAAAAGTTAAATTTATCTTATCATGCGGTGCAAGGAACAGTGAAACGATATTCACAAAGTGGATCATTACAACCAATAAAACGTTGCGGAAGGCCAAGGGTAACTACCAGATAAGAGGATATGCGCCTAAAAATACTATCAAAACGAAATGGGTACCTCACAGCTCCTCAGCTTCGAGCAGAGCTGAATGAAGGCCGTCGAAAGCCGGTATCACTGACTACTGTAAAACGACGTTTGACAAAGGCGGGACTACCTGGGCGTATTACAGCTCGAAAACCATTATTGAATCCACGAAATCGTAAAAAACGGTTACAATGGGCCCAGAACCATCAACACTGGGACATGGAAATGTGGAAGCAGGAGTTATGGACAGATGAGTCAAAGTTCCAAGTGTTTGGTAGTAATCGACAAGTTTTCGTTCGAAGACAAGTGGGTGAAAGGATGTTACCCGAATGTGTAGTGCCAACTGTTAAACACGGGGGAGGTTCTGTGCTTATTTGGGGATCGTTTTCCTTTGATGGAGTCGGAGATTTGTACCGCATTGAAGGCATTTTAAAAAAAGAGGGGTACCTGAAGATTTTGGAGGAACATGCAATTCCGTCTGGATTAAGGTTAATTGGTGACGGTTTTCACCTACAACTAGATAATGATCCCAAACACACTTCTCAACTTTGTAAAAACTATGTGAATCGAAAAGAGGAGGAAGGGGTGCTGATAAATATGATTTCGCCACCACAGTCAACCTTATCAAATTACTGTGGGATGAATTAGATAGAAACGTGAAAGAAAGCTGTCCACAATCGCAGAAACAGCTTTGGGAGCAACTTACAAGGGTGTGGAATAATTTACCAATGGATACGCTCCAGAAACTTGTATCGCGGTTGCCTAATATTTGTAAAGAAATCATTAAGCGTAGAGGTGGATACTTAGACGAAAGTCGAATATGATAAGAAATTCTACAGAATATGTTGATATTATTTTATTTTATAAGGAAAACTGTTCATTTGTCTCGTAGATATAGTTTTGTAGAAATATACGTTTTGTTTCACTAAGCGTGCATGTTTTTTTTAAATTTCATCTACTGATCCCTCACTTATGCCTGCAGTGCCTGGGCCAGGATGCTATGTATATTTTACGGTAGCAAAATAAACACATGGGCACTACATGTGCGAGTAAAACTTAACTGTACAAACTCGTAAAAAAGTGTGTGTAGCCTTGTTCATGGCTGGAGTAGAAGTGTCTGTTTTTTTCTTACAAGCTCGGGCTTTTAAGAAAAGAAGCGGTAAGCTGAAGGGTAGGATGCTGGTCATGTTTGAACTAACCAGCGAGACGAGAGAATAGGCACGTTAGAAATTAAGAGCGCTAAAAAATTAGCATAAATAAAAATTGTGTATTCTGTGTGAAAAAAAGACGGATTAACATTTTAATCTCTAACTGTATTTAGAAATCAATGAAATAGAATTAATATTGAATATGTGTTAATGGACAGTTACTAAGACTATTACAAGAAAAGGGTTGAAAAGCTTTTGCTTGATGTTATGCAATTTCATAACATTAACGATTAAATAAAAGGAAATGTAATTTTTATGAAATTACAAACCTGTAAATATTTCAAATGCATGGAAACGTACATTACTTTTATTTTGGCTCCATTTTTAAACTGTCTTAGAGAATTCAATCTCTTCTTTGAAGTTGCCCCTTAGTGACTAGGAGGCGCTCTCTATCCATACTCTTATTTCTTTTTCTTAGTCATTCTTGGTAGTCACGTGCATCTTTAAACATTTGCACGAATCTATTTATTTAATCCTCTTCCCATCTAGACTCACGAATGTTCGTTGCCCATGTTCATTTTGCACGTTGTTTTCTTTCAATTATTTAAATTTTTCGAGAGGTCAAACATCGCCAAGTCATTCGCGAGAGCACATTGTCAAATACATACATACATATGGGTTTTAAGTTTCAAATGCCATGATATATAGTATAATAATTTATTGACTTGGTTTCCGTTTCCTCTATATTGTCGTTTATTATTATATTAAAAGACAATGGGCTTAAAGTACTCTCTCGTCTTAATTCATAAAATTGCTTTACATTAGTAATTGTTAAAGAAATATATGTTTTTAATAAAACTAAGTGTACATAATTTAAATAATAAATTATGTGAACACGATAGGCCTATGAAGCTAAAATAGCCTGAGTTTGTGAACATATAATTTACATATTTTCGTCAACTTTATTGAAAAAGTTGACGAAAATCGTTTAGGTCGCGCATTTAATATATTCAATAGTTACACGAAAAGTTGAAGTCATTTTGTATAATTTAACAATACCCAATGTCTTTTCTGATTTAAATTATTCAAAGGAGGATATAATTCTTTATTACATATTTGTTTTCTTCGTGTAATAAATTCTAAAAAGAAAGTACTTTGATTATCTATCGATTCTGGAAGTCGTTTCTCGATATAAACTTACTTTTAATGACATACGAAATAAAGTATTGTTGAATTTAAAAGAAATGTGTCATTAAATAAAGAAAACGTAACGAACCGAATTTTCCTATATAGTTTCTGTTGTCGTTGGCATTAATATGTTTTAGATTCCTCGTTTAAGAGACTTACTGTGGTAGCAGTTGCATAATATACTATCAAGACAAATAAACGCAATTTAATTAATCAGAATACAATACTTTTTTTTGTAGACTACCACGATCCTTGTTCATGCTGTTATGAAAAAATAGTCAAATTAAAACCGTGACCTTACCAAGATTACTACTACTTTCAGAGCTTCTGCTGCTACTAATTTTACTACATTTATGTTAATTCGTCCTAAGTAATACTAAAAATTATTCTCGGAAAAGAAATCCATTTAAAGGGAGAAAGCTTCACCAAGGATTGTACCGGATGTCCCATGATATGATTGCCATAGCTTAAGGATGTATTACTGAAGCAATTTCGAGTTAAAAATGTCTAATGAATATATGCCCAAAACTGTCGTAACAAGCATTTGTAGTTTTAGATAACCCTACTAATGCAGGTATTATGTCCTGCTACAAGAAAAATCTCAATGAAAGTCGTTTAAAAGGAAGTCGCTTTATTGAATTAGTTGTACAGAATTGTCTCAGAATTGAAGAGATTACTCTGATAATAGTTTCAGAATCAATACGAATAGTTTCTGAGGCATTTTTAATTCTAGCAACAAATTTTTCTCTGTTTTCAAGTTCCATCCTAAATCCTTAACCTCTATGTAATGCGGTACTTCCTCATATGAGGAACAGAATGAAAAGGAGTAAATTTTCCAGCGATCTTTGTAGGGCGTAGGATGAGATGATTAGTCTTGAAAAGTGAATACATGGATAAAATGTAGTAGAAATTATTTTGAAATATTATAAAAACACACTTTATTACAAAAACTTTTGTAGTTCTCTTCACATAAAACAAAAATAATGAAAAATAAAACTTCGTACACAGAATTCATATTTATTTTTATTTATACAATTACTTCATTCTATAAGGGCTTCATCGGCTGAAGATAATTATAATATTCTCAATTAAGTACTTCAACAAAAATATCATTAAAAGTCTTTGATTACACAGGCCAACCAATAAATAAGTTTTAAAAACTTTTTTCAAAGTTCAACCTGCTTCTTATGTATTTTAGTGTGCTGAATCCCAATTTTCAATTAGTTTTTTCTACCACGTACACATTTTTCGCAATCTTTACCTTTCGTTGGGTATGATAGTATTAAAATATATAGTTAAGATTGAAAGATACGTAATTTAGTACGTATTATATTATCAGAGTATAATTGAAAAATTTAACATTTTATTATTACAGTGGTAGTATAAGTTTGAATACGAACAGTTTTTTAATTAATAATCTAAAATTTTGTGTTTCCTCAACATCTTCACGGTAAAAGTTCTAGTGTAGCTTTTCCTTTTTTATGATGCTTCTGGAGTTGCTCGTAGAAGGGTCCAACAGTAATCTAATGTAATCTAGTGTACATCTTGGTTTTGAACGGTGTGGATCGCGTACGGAGTTTGATTTTCGTGCGGTTGTTTTTCGCCGTGTTTTACCAGATGCGACACTTTGAAATTATCTGCTGATGATGACAACTTGGTTGTCGAAATGCGTATACAGAATTTATAAAAGTTAATGTGAAAAGGGGTTATATATCAACCTTATTGATCAAGTAATCTCCCATAATATTGACATTCCGACGACCCTGATACCGTTTCTTCAACTCCTTTATATTTTGGTGGAAACGCTCCCCTTGTTCCTCACTTACAGCTCCAAGATTGTCAGGGAAAAAATTTAAATGTGATTGTAAAAAATGCACCTGCAGATTAGAAAGTATATGCCTTCGTGATTTTCTTTGTATCACGCAGATACTCAAAAGTGCACTTTGAGCATTTACTACTAAGTAGGTGTAGACGCCAAGGTATTATTATGCGCTTACAATGCATAAATAACGTAAAGTAAACATGCGAGGAAACTTTACGTCCTGTGGTGTTTTAAAGTTCATTTTCGGATTCAGCACGTCAAAAACCATAAAGGAGAGCCAAATTTATAAAAAAAGTTTTTTCATGGTTGGCCTGTGTTATTTGTGAAGCTATGTAGCTAAAAATCTGCAGGAGTTAGAAGTTAAGGAAAAAATTAATTTTATTGGAAGACTAAAATTAATAAATTTAAATTGACTATGTAATTACCATAATAAAATTGGCTCAAATTACTGTGCACTGTGAATTTAATGTACCCTCACTAAGAAGTGGCCCAATGTTTTTATACCCTAAAATTTAGACGCACACATTTAGCTTTTGGGGGTGTATAAGCTGTGTACGTAATATATTTGTTTGTTTTCAGTCAATGTCCTACTAACGCAGGGTTATGTTAAATGTGAGAGGTTAAAGTTGATTCGTCACTGAGAAGAATAGTTAAAATAAAATTCGTGGGCACACTTCTCAATAATATTCACGCGAAACTGTATACGACTGTAGCATCTCCGAGATAAATTCTATTTGTTTTTCGGTTGTGACAGAACCGATATGTACCTGTTTGACCCAATATGCGTAGACGGCTTATGTTAACTAGTGTTTAGCGAGCATTGCTTTCAACATATATATATCATTACTTGTATAGACATCGGTAATCTTTGAAATATTGTTTAATTCAATGGATTCTAGTCAAGGACCGGACAGAACGATGAGCAAAATAAATTATAAAAAAGCCTGCATTTGGTGGAAATGAATGGTAATACCGCTTCACAATTTTCCATTAATCGTGTTCTCCATCTTTGAATTGTCAATTTATTCTCCTTTGCAGTCAACGCATAAAAGAAGTTTATATTAATAATGAGAATCGTAATCGTTATTTCATATATTATTTAAACTGAATATGTACACCGTCACATGAGCTATGAAGTTATTTCCTTTTTAATTAGCCAATTACTCTCGTGACCACTTTCTGCAAGGTTTTATAAACAGACGAAATACTAAGGGAATTTTGTTTACATGCCATTTTTATATTCTGAATCCTCCGAGTTCACGTTTTCCGTATTTTTAATTAAGATAATCCCACAAGGAAAAATCGCAGGCTACTAAATCTTTAAGCCCAGATGACCCATTAATTTTATCTCTCCGCCCAATCAGTTTCGAGGAACTCCTAAAAATGAGTAAAAATCTCTAAAAAGTAAGAGACTCAGATTCTAGCTACCGAATAATAAATACTATCTCAGATAGTCGTAATTAATTCAATAACATTTATTAATTTGTTGAAATTTTTCAAGTGAAACTAGAACAATTGCATTAGTTTTAATATTTAAAAAATTCTTCGATTTTCTTCTTTCACGGCAAATTAGATCATCGAATCACGCCCTATGAATAGTATATAATACAACTGCATTTAATTGATTGATTAAATGCTAACTAAAATGAAGATATTTCCAAAGAGGCGTTTTCATACACTTTTCTTGCTGGAAATTCTACATTGTAGTACATTACTTATTTTCTGAAAAAAATTCTTTTTAGAATTACAAAATACATTTATTTCACTTGAACAAAGATCGTTGTGAATACTACCGGTTAAACCTGAAATGAAAAAAAAAATAAGTATCACAAATTTTTTCCTTCATAAACTGGAAGGCAAATAATGTAGTTTTCATTTATATACAAATTTATGTATTCTTTAACAAAATTTTTGAGAAAATGATAAAAAAAGAATTACAGTTACCGCAATTCTAATAGAAAGTAAAAATTACGAATAATTATACCATAACAGACTGTGTTTCACGTAATGCCAAAATTGTTTATGACAGTTTTTACCTAGTTTTACTTTTGCAAATTTTTTCTAGTAAACTCACACAAAATATGAATTCTTTCAATGGATTTACTGACATGCTTCAGACGTATTTTGAATACAGAAGAAACAGTTATCAAACACATAGATTGGATCGTAATTGTTACCCTAGTAAAAGTGTACCTGTCCGCCGGAATGTAAATTTAGCAAGCTCGAGAGTCGCTTACATCATATTAGATCACTGCGAAGCAAATTCATAATCTCGAGCTTGATGTTCTATTCGCTGTTCAAGAAATGCCAGATACTCCTGTTCATGAAATTGCGTACAATAGTAACGTTCCCATCAGCATAGTTCATCCTATCTCGAGGAAACATAAACTGGGACATATAAATATTTTAAAAAGTTAATACTAATATGATAATAGTATGATATATACAGGCAGTCTCACGGTGGCCATCCATTCGAATATTTCGGAGACTATTTCGATTTGAATTTAGACAATTTGGACTATAGTGTTTGCGGACATGCCCTTCTCAAATAAGGTAATAGCACTCATCTAACAGTTCCGATTATACCGGAATTGAATAATAAAAATAATAATTAGATTATTTGTACGTGGTGGTCAATAAATGTATTACAAACGCTGTCATATTAAACGGGTTCGCAACTGGCTCGAACGCTGCAATAAGTGCAAATAAGATAAAGAAATGAAAATAACTAATAATTAACTATAGTTTGATTTATGATGATACATCCAGTGTGTCAAGCTGAAAGAAAGATTATTAGTGTAAATAAAAGAAAAGGATAGTCATTAAAATTTTATCTACTAATTTAAAAAAAATGAATTCTGAAGACTTAAATGTATTAAAAATAAAAATAATTAATGAGCGACAGCAATTGTAAACGCTGTAATAAAGTCGTGATGTAAGATATACAAAGATTGGGTATAGAACGATACGTGATGTATTTGCGTGTAGTGTGTGTCTATCCTTGATCAGAAGAAAACTGTTCTAAGAAAAGGACCCACGTGCCAAAATATGTCCATTCTTGGAAGACTGGATCTTTCTTCTGATAGTCTAGCCGTAATACATGACTCAAACAAAGGGACTTCCCACCCAAATATTGACGACACAAACGATGTTTAATGATAATAACTTTTGTATTTAAAATCGAATTGTATTTCAATTAAATAAATAATTTAAAAGCCTGATAAAAGAATTATTATATATGCGAAGTATAACAATGCTAAACATAACCGCTGACACATTAATGTGTGCGAGATATAAGGGGAATTTGTAAACGTGTCCAATATTGTGTTGAAAGCAATGGTGCATATTTTGAACAACTGCTATGATTCATATTCGTTGTATTGTTCTCTTTACCTTCGTCTGAAAAAAATTTAAAAAAATAGGTATTTTCTTTAGCATTTTATAGGTGACTATGCCCTTTTGCCGTTTTCTCACAAATTTTGTTAACGAACGTTCATAAATTTCTATATGGGTGAATACTACATAACATTACGTACAAGTTTATAAGAGAGTGGTCTGAAAACTTTCCTACCTACCAAATATACAAGACATTTTTTCTTAAAATTTATACTTATTTGTCTACCTAGTCTCCTTCTAACTCTACACACATCTTCCAGCGATGCTCCCATCTCTTTAACCCGTCCAAATAGTACTCCGTATTTTTCTCTGCAAAACAATTGTTCACGAAGGTGATTGCCTCCTTTGACAAAAATCTCTGTCCTCCAAGCGCAATTTTTAGATGAGGGAACAAAAAGAAGTCACTTGGGGCTAGATCTGGTGAGTAAGGAGAATGATCAAGCAGTTCAAACCGTAATTCGTGGATTTTAGTTATGGTGTGAGACGGCGCGTTGTCTTGGTGAAACAGGATTTTCTTTTTCTGCAAATGTGGGCGTTTTTCCACAATTTCTGCCTTCAGCTTGCCAAGTTGTGATGCATAGTATGCTTCTGTAATAGTTTTTTCTTTTTGAAGATAATCGATTAAGATAATTCCATGACAATCCCAAAAAACAGTCGCCATCATTTTCTCAGCCAAAAAAAGACTTTCTGCTTTTTTGGAGCTGGTTACCCCTTTGCAGTCCACTGTTTTGACTGTGTTTTTGTTTCGGTCGTATAATGGTGTATCCAAGTTTCATCTACAGTAATTAATTGGCGCCAAAACTCGGATTTATTGCGTCTAAACTGCGCCAACAGAGCGTTGGAAATGTTCATTCGAACACGCTTTTCATCTAACGTTAGCGGCACCCAACGCGCGGACAGTTTTCTCATGCCTAAATCTTGATTTAGCATGTAACAAACACGTTTTTTGGACATATTCATAGTCTTTGCTATCTCTCTCACATTAATTCGACGGTCGTCTAGCACCAATTGGAGAACTTTAGCGATGTTATCGTCGGTAGTTGCAGTTTTTGGATGTCCCGAACGTTCATCTTCTCCCAATCTCTTACGGCTTGCTGCCCAAAATTTCACTGTGGTAAATGATGGTGCAGAGTCCCCGTACACAGAGTCCAACTAATCTTTGATTTGCGTAGGCGTATAGCCTTTCAAAAACAAATACTTAGTGACAACTCGATACTCGATTTTTTCCCATTTTCACAAAAACGCTCACATCGGCTCACTCAAACGACTGTAAAATAACAACTGCACGTCCAAAATGGCTGAGACTTTGGTGAGTACCTGACCATAGATACACAACTACATTCCCTATCTTTTATTGGTGAGTGCTGCCATCTTCACCTTGAAGTCGGAAACTTCTCAGACCACCCTTGTATATGAAAAAAATATGTACTTATTGTAATTTGAGAAAGTAATCGATGACGTCACTACAATTACATGACATCATGAAAGGAAATTTTAATTCTATTAAATTATAGTGCAAATTATCCTATATAGTGATTAATACTTTGAACTAAACTTGTAAATTAGGTTTCTACAGCAACTGTATAACGGTATGTATATTGCTATTAACCCTTCAATTAAGAAGTTTCGATCTCGTACACATCAGTTCTTCTAAGTTAACCAATCCCTAATTTTTTTTGACAGGTTAATATTTGGTGTTATCCTTTTACAAAAGAAAATATTATTAAAGAAACATGGAAGAATTATCTAGCTATCTTCAATCGTTACGAATATATTGGTTGTTAGGCGTTACAATAATGACGGTATATTGATATCAGAAGTTGGACGCACTCCTACGATTGCGGACAGACATAGCAGTCTGAAATATGAACATTTCGAAACAGCTTCAAAGCTACTGGAACTTCTAGACTAAAACGTTCCCGTAGGCTGTAAAATTTTTAGAAAATTATAGAATATAGCATACTACCGGATATTGACGAATTTTTTCGAAAGTTGTAGGCGGGAAAGTAGGTGGGACTGCTAACATAAATATGACACTAGTTCGGCGAACCAGTTCAAAATAAGACATTCGCTACCACAGGAACTCCTGCTTTTCTTCAGTATGTCGCTGTGGGTTTTCATAAAGTCGAAAATAGAAAGTTTTTGTTAAATAAGCAAGTTAATAGTTCAAGCGAAAGTGATCAAGCAACGGCAAGTTTTTGGGGAAGCAAAGAAATGGAAATATCGCAACTATGATGATAACTATTTAAATTTTAGCTTTATTTCAGTGGCAGTAAACAATGAAAAGAGACTTATGTGTTCTGTTTAAAAATTCTAACGCTCGAGTATATGCAATATCTCGAAACAACTCTAATGTGGTTGAATAATCTCGCGAATTCTTTGGTAGAAAGTTATAAGCAAAAAAAATATGTTTACTAAATAAGCCTGAACACCAGGAAACTTACTATTAGCATCTTTTAAGATGGCATGCAGAGTAGCGAAGTACGAAAAACCTCACATCATCGCGGAAGAGCTTATTCTACCGGCTACTCTTGATAGGGTCAATAATGTGCTGGGAGAATCGGAAGAAAAATTAATTTTACAGGTACCTCTGTCTAACAACACCATTAATCGAAGAACCCATCATGCAGTTTCTGTTTTGCAAAGCATCATTGATAATGCAAAGGCTCAAGACTTATTTGAGGTGCTTGATAAGTTTATAATCGAAAATGATTTGGATTGGGACTAATGCGTTGGTATGTGTACTGATGGAGCTCGACCAATGTCTGGTCGCTACAGAGGACTGCAGACGCTTATTTGCAACAAACCACCACATGCTATGTGGAACCAAGTCGATGAGCTGAACATACAGCTCTGCTATACTACTGCAGTTCGCGATGGCTTTCACGCGGCTTAAGTTACGGCAAGAAATTGACACTTTTCTAGAAGAAGATCACGAAAACTTTAAGTACTTTGTCGAACCCGACTTTTTCTGAAACCAATGCAGTGAATCTATCTCTGAAGCTTTTGGAGAATGTTGCAACGTTTAGGAAAAAGCTGCAGCTGTGAATAAGAAAAGTCAATGGGGATGGCTGTAATAAAGTCATTATTTCAAAAGACTTGCTATTCCTTTTCAAGGACCACCTCTCAAGGCTCACTTACTGGTATGTAAAATACTTAGAGGAAGACAATATCGAGAAATTTGCGTAGATCCAAATACCTTTCCAAGTCCAAGCTCCACCAGAATTCACTTTGCAGAAAGAAGAGAGTCTAATTGAACTCTCTTGCGGCAACAGCCCGAAAACAAAATTTGCTTCTTAGTATTTAGCTTAATTTAAGATATAAATCAAAAATGAATATCCCAACTCTGAGTTAAAAAGTTGTAAGTATCCTCATTCCCTTTGCCACAACGTATTTATGCAAAATCAGATCTGTAGCCCCATAAAGAGCAAAAATGTCTCTTTAATCAATGTAAAGAGAGGAATGGCCATGTCAAACTTTATTCCGCACTTTGAAAAAATATATGGTGTTCAGCAAGCTCGCCCGTTACATTGACTTACACATCATTGAATATTTCACCCTTTGTTTCATATTTTACTTATATTTTCATATGTTACAATTAGTTTAATGGTTATTGTATTTTAATTTTAATAAATATGAGCTTCACATAGTGAGGTTTTCTTAACAACCGTTTTAATTTCTGTGCCTATGTTATTGTATGCAGGGCACTGTGACAAAATACTAAACCTGCAAATACGCCGCGGACTGTTAAAGTTTTGAAACCCCTAACATATATGATACCTACGTACATACATACATATACAAATATATATGTATAATAGACACTTCAGTACATTTGAGATACTGAGCTAGCGTCTTCGGACAATATACGAGGAAGACTTGTTTGAAACGCAAACCTGGATACTTTTATCAATAGCTATACGTAATTTGTTATTGTATATAATAAGTAACTGCTGTTATTGTAGCCACTTTGGCATATACCCAACAAGAATAACTCCCACTTAGTCCCTAGAAAACGATGGGTCTACTTCAATGGTTTCACAACCCCGCCGAAACTGTTTTGATCAAATATTTTATATTAAAATATGACAGAACCTGTGTTCTAATTTCACAAAATAAACATTTTTGGTTGCGAAACGCTTTGTAAAGCACACAATAAGTAACTTGAGTTAAATGTGACACATAGGTGGAAAAATGTAAATTTTGAATATTACTTGGCAACGCACAATTAGTTGCTTCTTGCTTGCTTATATCTGCATAAGCTTTTTCTAGTTTCAATCGGAATATTATTAATTGTTACTATACAAAATATTTTAAAATATTATTTTTTCTAGTTGATAAATGTTATATTTTTTCGATTTTTTCAAAATTGTTAAACCATGTACGAAAATTCTACGATAATTTTTGTCACCAAAATGAAGTTGTCGAAAATATCTAGTGAACAGTAGACAGAAGAAAACGAACAAAAAGAAATATGTTACATTATTACGATATTAATTTCGTTTAATGTTAATAAATAGAGCGTTTAGAAAATATTGTGTCCTTGATATCGGAAAAGACCGGCTTCTCTCTCCCTCCCTCTCAAAGTGACATGAGACAAAGATATCTGCAGGGAAGCTTAATAGGTTGCCCACTATTTCCTTTATCGTCGAATTCGAACGATGTATAGATATCCTTTAATAAAGCACACTACTTAATGAATAAGAGAAGACTAACTCTTGTCGTTCTAAGTAAATCAAAAACCTCCGATCTCTGGTTAAGCAACTGGCCAATACTTCACACTTGTTTCATTAATCTTTTGTTATATATTCATTTTATTAACATTTTACCAGAAGTTTCCATAGAAATTTCTTTCACAAGAAGAATTATTTAAACTATGCAAATGCAAACGTTTCTTCTGCAAGAAGAATTATTTAAATTATAAAAATACAAACACATCAAGCTCAAGAGCAAAAAGTTATTTAAATTTGTATTTCTAAATGGAAAACTATTTCTTATGACCACGGGCACAATATTTCTTATAATTGTAGTCTATAATGCAATCCGGTGTAGTGCTGGGACAATTATTGTCAACTATTTAAGTTTTTCTAAATAAAGAATCTATAATACATACACTGTTACGCTCTTCTTTACACTATCCTCTAGTGCAGATCGTAGCACATGGCCCATATTACTTACCTGAAAAAAACTTATACTACACTACTCCTTGGGAAGGAACTATCCAGCTAATTCGAAGAATAAAGAGCTTCCTTTATAAAACGTACGTAGAGGCGCCACAGCATTAATCCCTAGAGGTATCCCTCCTAATGCTGAGCTAATGGATTCTCAAATACGTGTAATACTAAAATTTAGGGCAACACTAAATAAACCTCTAAGGGCGATAATGGAAGAAAGCTCAAAATTAATTTTCAACTATCGGTTAATTTATTAGCATTAAATCAATGATTAAATAAGCAGTCCTAGTTCATAAGGTCTCAAAAACATTAGCCTAATGACTAGCAAATGATCAAGGACCAAATGAGTAATCCTGATATACAAGTCCTCCGAAATATCAATCTAATTACTAGCATATAACCAAGCACTAATGAATATTCCTGGCATATAAGTCCTCAGGAATATCAATCTGATTACTGGCATACAATCAAAGACTAATTGCACAATTCTGGTATGTAAGTCCTCAGAAATATCAATTTAATTACTAGCACATAACCAATGACTTAAATGAACAATACTAGTATATAGATCTTTAGTGATATTGATTTAATGTTTGTTATGCAATCAATAATGTTACTCTAGTGATAGTAAGTAATTATTGACTTAAAAATGAGTACTACTAGCGCAGAGATCTTTAGTAATATTGATCTAATTAATATATAAATCTTTATTAAGATTGATCTAAATAGTATACAAATCTCTCATGAGGCTAAACTGGATACTGGATACGAGGTTCGTATGTATTTTACAATGTATTCTATGCCTTACTGAATTTACGTTAATATTTTCGCTAAGGCGAAGGCCTATTTGCTAAATATGGTCGATAAAATACAATCTACTTCCAATAAAAATGACCTCCACTAATCAACAAAATAATATACCAATTAAGGTTTGATTACCTAAGCTTAAGCTATTCTTTAACTAATTACTAAGGTGATCTCGCGACTATTTAATTTACTAATGAAAACAACAAATAAATATTCTTCTATCTTATATGGAAACTCAGTCTCTGTTAGCCCGTGGTGTTAATGTGGCGATTAAGAGATTACCATGTATTTCTCGATGGATGCAGGAGGCTGTTCAATTACTTCGTGGTCCAGACATACAAAGACAGCTTCTGAAAGCCACTTGCTGCTTTACGTAATACTTAAATTATTTCTATGATAATTAACTTGCAAGAATTCTCAGCGGTCGGAAAGGCCCTAAAATTTCACAGTAAAACGATAGCAGATAATAAAATAAACAATAATAAAATAAATAAATGTATTTTCTATGTAACGAGTATGACAAAATAAAATAGTGATATCTCCACGTACTTCGTGAATTTCATCGAATAAATTCTCAACAAATTCCCAAGATAATATTCGACGAATTAAAACATACGTACCATAATCCAACTATAGTTGAAGAAAGACTTTCTTGCATTATCTTAAATTATTTCATCATAAAACCTAGTCGACTAACCAACAGGTGTGCAGACGATAACAACTCGTTCAGAAATAAGAATCGAATATTCTAGAAACTTAACATAGGGTCGAGAAAAAAAACGTCAATTACGTATGTCCGGTCACACGCATTTAACAAAAACAACTAGACAGACACACTCTTCCTTAAAATATAGTTACCTATCCCATCGAAATCATCGAATTATCGCACATTAAGGAAAATAGCATCGAAGAAACGAACTACTATTACTTTACCCCTATAATAACCAGACTTACAGTATTAATATAGAGAGAGCGCTTGTGACATCACACCGACGATATCAGACAACGAATGAATTGCTAAGTTAATATATATATATATACGACGGTGGTTTGAAAACTTTCCGATATCAACGCGAAGATGGCAGCACTCATCAATAAAAGCTAGGGAATGTAGTTGTGTATCTATTGTCAGGTACTCACCAAAGTTTCAGCCAGTTTGGACGCGCAGTTGCTATTTGACAGTTGTTTGAGTGAGTCGATGTGGGCGCTTTTGTGAAAATGGAAAATCGAGTATCGAGCTGTCATTAAATATATATTTTTGAAAGGCAATACGCAAATCAAGTCAAAGATGAGTTACACCCTGTGTACGGGAACTCTGCACCATCATTTGCCATAGTGAAATTTGGGGCAGAAGAATTTGAACGTGGCCGTAAGAGCTTGGGAGACGATGAACGTTCGGGACGTCCAAAAACTGCAACTACTGACGATAACATCGCTAAAGTTCACCAATTGGTGCTAGACGACCGTCGAATTAAAGTGAGAGAGATTGCAGAGGCTGTAAATATGTCCAAAGGACGTGTTTGTCACATGTTAATTCAAGATTTAGGCATGAGAAAACTGTCGGGGCGTTGGGTGCCGCGTTTGCTACCGTTAGACGAAAAACGTGTTCGAACGAACATTTCCAACGCTCTGCTCTGTTGGCGTAGTTTAGGCGCAATAAATCCGAGTTTTGGCGCCGATTAATTACTGTAGATGAAACTTGGATACACTATTATACGCCCTAAACGAAAATATAGAGAGAGAACAGAGGACTACAAAGAGCGAACGGGCTCCACAAACTGTTTTTTTGGCTGGGAAAGTGATGGCGACTGTTTTTTGAGATAGTCATGGAATTATCTTAATCGCCGTCTCACACCTCAGCGGTTGCCATTGCGAAAATCTACGAATTACGGTTTGAACTGCATGACCATCCGCCTTACTCATCAGATCTAGCCCCAAGCGACTTCTTTTTGTTCCCTCATCTAAAAATTGTGCTCGGAGGACAGAGACTTTCGTGAAATGAGGAGGCAATCACCGTGAACAATTATTTTGCAGAAAAAATGCCGATTTGGACGGGTTAAAGAGATGGGAGCGTCGCTGGGAGAAATGTGTAGAGATACAAGGCGACTATGTAGAAAAATAAATATAAATTTTAAGAAAAAATGTCGTGTATCTTTGTTTGGTAGGAAACTTTTCAGACCACCCTCGTATATTAAGATGTTCGATAAAGCAGGATCTTACGCTTGATGTTATATTTACTACTTAATCGGGCATTTGTGCCCAATAACTTCAAATAATTGTGAAATTGCGAAACGTATATCCGTTAAATATGTATTCTTAAGGATAATGATCGATTATTTTAAGGAGTTAATTGAACAGAAATTATATAAATCAAGGAAACGCGAGAGATCAAGTTCATTTTATCAGAAGATTATGTATTAAAATTTCGTCCAAATTATAATCTGCTGGAGAAATTGTTGAAGAAATATATAACAGAAATATGCGTTTACAAAATATTCTCAATAAAAACTTCAATCACATTAAAGTCCATCAAGACGCCAATACTGTGCTAGATTTACCTCATGAATAAGACGCAAACAGCGAGCAAATAACATACTTGGCCAACCTACGTGCGTGTTCTTTTTCTGAAAGCTTCAGAAAATTTCACGAACTTAAGCTTAAGAATAAAGTACAAACATTGTTTGCCAACTATAATTCAATTGGCAAAAACACGTACATATATTCAATAAGCTAGCGATACATGTTAAAATGTTAGGCAAAATGGAATAAATAACTATATCAAATTGTATAGCTTTTGTTCTAAAACTAACTGGAAAGAAAAAAACGCATCGTCAAATGTAGCTTAAACAACAATCGTCAAAACTTGGTTCTCAATATTCAGGGTGAACATAAGAATCGCAGCCTACCAAAGGCTTCGCTACGTAAAGACATTACTCAGAATTAAATGTTCTCGGAATTTGGAACAAAATCTTTCTGAACAAATCCTCTCGGAATCGTAAAAGACAACAATAATCCCTTTGACTTTTAACTTCTCCGAAGGAGATTTTTTTAGATTCCTTTATCTGGTGACTGTCATTCACTTCGACACTTGATTTCTGAATTCCATTAAAAACACAATATCTCGTTATCAGTACATGCAATCGTTTTTCAAAAGCTTAAACCTCTTCCAGCTTCTCTAATAATGCCTTTTCCAATGCCTAATTTGTAGAA
This sequence comes from Dermolepida albohirtum, assembly GCA_031893035.1. NCBI lineage: Eukaryota > Metazoa > Arthropoda > Insecta > Coleoptera > Scarabaeidae > Dermolepida > Dermolepida albohirtum. The sequence continues at coordinate 60,662 of JAVIWB010005573.1, forward strand.
TTTTTAAATATCCGAGATCATAAATTTTTTTTTATTTAAACCAATCTGCCACAAGTTTTGTTGAATTAGAGCTATTCTGGTTATTTTGGAAGAGAGGGCGTATATAAAAAAGTGCTCTAGTCTAAAACTTTCGTGGCGCCCGTTACTTTTCCTTTCACTCACTTTTGATTTTATCTATGACCGGTCAATAATTCTAAACAAGCATGGAGAAATAATTTATACCGACCTTTCGAAAGCGTTTGTAATAGATTCTTTTGGTCATGTTCTTATTTCTATAATTCAAATTTTTATTTATCTGGAAGAAAGTGTTTCGTAACTTATAATGGATACTGTTTCAGTTATTTAATGTTAGCTCGGTGTAAACTAAGGGGGAAATTTAGATCCTTTATTATTTACCATTAACGATTTATATTTTCAAGTCGATTATTCTATTCTCGCCGATAATATAAGAATTTACTCAGAAATTATTTTGAATAACGATATATACAATCTTTACTTGTTAGTTACATAAACGATGCCAACACTTTAAGCTAAAGTTGAACATTGGAAAATGTTCAATTTCAGTTTATATTTTTACTTGTATTCGATTTTCTATACCGCTCACATCCTCTTACCATATCAAAGGCAACAGTTTAAAAATTGCACTGAAATGATGAATTTTTGAGTATTATTAGATTCAAGTCTCACCCATAAGCTATTTAATATCCGTTCTGCAGCTTTCGAATCTCTGGAGTAGCAAATAGTTCCCTTTACCCTGCTTGGTGTTGATGAATGGCCACAAGATAACAACCTGCGTATAAATCGACACAAAACGGTCACAATTCTCTTGAAAACATTTAAACAATCTTACCCTTCTCACTTTGGACGCAATGATTGCTTGTATCCTATCTCTGTTACTGTGCACCTTCTGGATCTCAGAGTAGACAGTCGTTTAAAATGGAAAGATCACAGTGATTACTTGTGTAAAAAATTAAGCACTTCTTGTTTTGAAATTTGTCGGCTGCAAGACCTTGTAGACGAGCATATTCCGCATATTGCATATTATGAACTTTACTATTCGTATCTAAGATATACTATTGTTATTTGGGGCGATAGTATTGATCTGTCTCAATTATTTATTATATGACGAAAAATTCTGCGTACAATATACTTACTAAATCGTAATTGTAACTGCCGTGAGTTTTTTAAAACCAACAATTATTTAATAATTTACGCAATTTATATACAGGTAGAGTTTTTATGATTAATTGCGAGTCGACAATCCTAATACAGAAATGTTGTATTGCCATCAGTTAAGACATGCGAAGTACATAAAAGAAGTGTAGATTTGGCGATATTGTATAAAACCATCAATAAATCAGTAGGAATGATATGACAAAATATAAGTTTTATTTAAATGTAATGAAAACACTAATAATAATTAAAGTAAATGGTAACTGGTACCCATTGGTTTTAAGACAAAACTGTAACATTTGTGGGATTGCATTTAGGACGCATTACATCATACCTGGGGTAATTAATTTTATTATCGCGTTAATTTTATTTATTACTTAATGTTTATTAGCCGAAAGCGTCGCATAAACCTTTCCTTCAAAAAGACACAAATGAAGAAGTCAAGGGCTTTTATATGTGGTGATCTTGTAGGTCATGATATTAATCCATTTCGCCCGATCTACATATCTGAAAACGTTCGTTCAATCATGCTCTTGTAATTCTTGCATTGAGCTGGTGCACAATGGTTCATGTATACATGCTGGCTCAGACTTTTAATAAAACATTATTCAATACTTCCTCTAGCACATTTACTTATTAATTTCCATTTAGTCTATTTGGAAGAAATATTGGTCCTACAATTTGAAGGTTTAAGATGCCTAGCCAAACATTCACAGAAAACTCTTTGGGCTCCATAGCTCTGGGATTTTCATCCGTCCAAAGATAGAAATTGTTCTTTTGAATATACTAATATCTTCTATTTCATTCCATAAAATAAGTGATAAAATGATTGGATCTTCTTAAATTTGGTCTAAAATCGTGTTGCAAAACATTATTATTCGCAAATTGTCATTTTCATGTAATGGTTGTACCATGAAACGGTCCTAAAAAAACTTTCTGTAAGTACTGAAAGAACTGTTACCTTACTTGAAGTGTTCATTTCCTGGGCTATTTTTCTAGTGCAAGTAGGATCCTGATGAAAAATGTAAAATTCCTAATTCCTGGTGTACCTGTATCATGTTGACTGGGATCAAATGTGCCAGTTTCACGAAGTCTCAGATCTTCGAAATGTATTGATAGATGGGTGCTGCCGATGTGAATACAGTATTACATATTCGTCTTTTGCAAAGTACTCATTTCCATTACAAAATCTAAATACCATATATATATATATATGGTTGCTTTGGATATCACAAAAATGAGGCAAGAAATGGAATCGAAAATAATGAACGTTAAACTGACAAACGTCAAAATTTGACAAATAATTGTTTTATGTTACAGACATTATTCTGGGCCAAGATTGCCATATGTACTTTAAAGTAAATAAAGCAGTTAAAGAAGTATTTAATAAGGCATAATATTAGCATAAAACAATTAATTACACCATTGCATAATCTTATTTAACAGCAAAAAAGACATAGTTTTCCACAAAGAATTGAGTATATCGTGTACATTAACGACTAACCATATGACATTTCTGTATTAGAATTATCGACTCAGAATTGATCATAGAAATATCCTACTTGACGATCACTGTATATATGAAGTTTTGATTGCCTTTTTTAGAATTAAAATCATTTTGATATAACTCTGCGACCTCAAATATATACTACACGATTTGATTTCTACCCTCACCTTACGATTACAGAAAATACAGCGTCTTTCAAAAAGACTATACGTATTACAAAGTATTATTTTGTCCAAACTATCGATCGCTGCGCTTCAGCTCGGCTATTGGAGAAACGAATACATAGCCTAGTTTATTCAATAGCCGCTAGATGTCAGTTGTCTTCTGTTTTTCTTGGTAAAGAAATCATTTTATGTTGTTAAGTTTGCGAAGTGCAAAGACGTTTCAGGTTGGGCTACCAAATTGACCCTCCGAATGAGTGGAATATTCGCAGATGGTATCGACAGTTTGTAGATACAGGATGTGTATGTAAACGAAAGAGCTCTGGCCGCCCTCTTGTTTCTGAAATGTTGCACGAATTCAAACTGCTTTCCAACGTAATCCTTCAAAATCAACTCGTCGTGTCAGTCGAGAATTACAACTGTCTACAACAACAATTTGGCGTGTTTTGAGACGTCGGTTGGTTATGAAGCCGTACAAGTTACAGTTGTCACAAGCTTTGCGTCCTGATAACAAACGGAAACGTTTGGCACTTTGTAACGAGATTCATGATGCTATTGACATTGGTAACACTTTAGCACAACGCCTCGTGTTCAGTGATGAAGCGACTTTCAATGTTAGTAGTTTGATAAACAAACACAATGTTCGAATTTGGGGTCTACAGAACCCACATGCAGCCATTGAACATGTACGAGATTCGCCTAAAATCAATGCGTTTTGTGTGATATCCCGATCATCTGTTTACGGCCCATTTTTCTTTGATGGCAACACGGTTAACGGTCAGCAGTATCTCGCTATGTTAAAAAGTGGTTGTTTTCGAGGTTGCACGAAGACAACTTCATTTTTCAACAAGACGGGGTATCCCCTCATTGGAATCACCAAGTGCGTGAATATCTGAATGAAACTCTACCGAACCGTTGGATTGGTCGTCAAGGAGCTGGCGCCTTAGCGGCTCAGCTGTGCTCCACGGTCACCGAATTTGACATCCTGTGACTTCTTCCTATGGGGTTTATGTACCACCACTCCCACAGAACCTTAAAGAGTTGAAGAACCGGATCCGTACTGCCATAACATCAGTGACGAAGGACACATATTGAACATAAGGTTCGTAAATATGTGTGTAAAGTTTCATATTCGTATGTCTTAATGTTTATTAAATATATGCATTCGAAATACGTATATTCTTTTTGAAACACCCTGTATATTAAATGTAATTGCTCAAAATTTTACTATATATTGCCCTTAGATATTAAATTAATCATTTGCTTAAAGAGCTCCCGGGAATGATATTTAACTTATTATGTCATCTAAACCATTATAATATTCCTTGATACTAAATTGTAATACATTACGTTTTGTTCTTTTTCTTTCTTTTGTATTTTGATATTCGCTCATGTATTCCACATAATGCAATATAATTATTATTATTTTGGTACTTTCTTAGCCTAACGCTGGAAACTTTTTAGTCAACCCACATATCTATGGGCTTAAACTGTTCACGGCTGAAAATGCAATGTTAGTATACTTCATAAAATGGTAAATTTATACAAACTTTATAATGCTTCATATTTCCAATATTAAACACAAATGAAATTAGATTCTTCTCTATTGCTTTCAAAATAATACATATTTGCATTATAATACAAGGTGATGGATTAAAATCATTTGTTAGACATATTACACATGCTGGTTTATTTTTTCTCTGATTATTTTAGAATACGCATAAGGGTTATATTCTATTCAAAGAAAATGTTTTCGTGATAGCTATGCTTCCTGTAAAAACGGATGTCGCTACCAATTCGTTTATTTTAATTGGAAAATTATACTTTTTATTGCATGTTTGAATTTTATAAGATGTTCTAGGAATACTTTAATTTTCCCTATACCTAAATGAAAAAAGTTTAGAAATATTTAACAGTTTTGTGGCTCAAGCTCCCAAAATCAACAAAGAACTCTTCAAAGCACAATAAAGATTGAATATACGTATAGAAAATGCGATTACGTGTTGATGTAGAAGTAATTTATGCGTTCAAATACAGCACAAAATCTGGCGCATTGTATTTGAAATATAAGTTTTGGTAGTTTAAAGTTGCACATACCGAAAGCTACTTTATGAGCAGCGTATATAAAATTTCTCAAATATAAAAGTATTTGAGTAAAGCTCGAGCGATCTAATTGTATTGCAAATATAATAATTTTTGGAGCCATAACGACTGCAGCGATAATAATAATGATGATGTAAAACCAAATATTTTCAAAAAATTCAAATGTCTCTAAAATGATTGAATTTAGGTATATTGTAGAATGCAAATATGCATCCTTCCTTTTAAAATAAATTTTCTTTGAACATGAAGTCTCATGCTTACATTAAAATTTTCAGAAACGAACGGTTTCAATCAAGTTACATACATATATAGTTATGTATATATATATATATATATATATATATATTTCATGAAGGCCTTAAGGAAGTTGATCTTCATACATACATATGCATATATAAACACACACACATATTTACGAGTATATTAGTAAGGACTGTATAATCGACCGTACTCTTAATATCTTAATAAATAAAACTCAACTTCTGTTGAGCTTTATTCTATTTTACAATGTATTTTAGAATTAAAATTGAAAGTTATTTATACAATTATTTTGAATCAGCCAGTGTATGACTCCTTTTAGTTTCACACTCCTGAAAAAGCTGCAAAGCGAAATATAGAGTATTGAAAACTAAAATTGTTTGAGTCTTTGTTCAACAGACCGATACACCTGATAATAGTTACGTTTATATATATATATATATATATATATATATATATATATATATATATATATATATATATATATGTGTGTGTGTGTGTATATTTGTATGTATGTATATACATGAGGATTAAAATTAATTTCTTTAAGGTTTTCATGAAATTGCTTAGGAATTACTCCTCCAGTAGTACAAATTATAATTGATATATATTATAATCTGCTTCTGATAAAATAGTTGCTTCAGAGCGACATACGAGGTATGGCAATTAAAAACGAGACTAGTGTGAGGAATGTTATCTATTGCAAATAAACTTACATTTAACTTTTATCCCCTTCAATATACTTTCCTGCTCTAGCTATACACCGCTGCATACGCGTCTTCTATTGTTCAAAACAATGCTGTAGTTCATCAGTTGTCAGCCTCTTCAACAACTCTGCCGTTTTTGCTTTTTATTCCCTTTAATGCACTATTCACTTTTGGGGACAGGTAGAAGACAAATGGTGCGAGCTTTGACGAATACAGAGCATGATCAGGCACAGCGATGTGCTTGTTCGCCTAAAAACTACTTCACAGGTAGGGCATTTTGAGCTGATGCGTTGGTCCTGGCGCAAAATCCAAAAGTCGTTCTTCCACATGTCTGGTCTTTTCTTCCTTAGTCTTTCCTTCAGCTTAATTAGGACTTCTTTGTAGTATTTCAGTATTTCTGATTAACGGCTTCACCCTCAGGCACCCAGTCAATCATGATAACATCCTTAATATTGAATAAAACGATCAGCATTGCCTTCAATTTCGATTTGCTCGTTCGTATTTCTTTTCTGTCTTGGCAATTCAACATCGCTTTGTTTCCGAGAATATTGGAAAATCCAAGTTTCTTCACATGTAATGATTTTTGTAAATCTAATTCTTCTGTGAATCATTCCATGATATCAGAGCAAATGTTCATCGGATTGTCTTTTTGTTCCTGAGTGAGGTTTTCGGTACTATTTTTGCTCAAACTTTTGTCATGTTTAATTCATCATGCAAAATGTGCCTTATTGTTTCGTTGTTAATGTTTTCCAAGACGTTTATCATCAAAAACTCGAGCACATGACCTAATATTATCACCAAATACCTCCTTTAACATTTGTAAGTATTCTGTTGGAGATTTTTTTTGATTTGACAAGAATTTCAGGTTAAATCGCTGCTCGGTTTTTATGTAAACCATTATTACGACGCTACTAAGTCCCCGTGTCCTCTACAATTAAAGCTCGAAAATAAACTAAAGCAGACAGAGAGATGAAACTACGGGTTGTTGCTTGGGAAGTATCAGGGTCAATAATGTTCCAATTACAGCCTCGACCGATGTGGCTGCGCCATCGAAGGTGTGCAGTATCGTTATTTAATTGGTACACCTCGTTTTTATTACCTTTCTCTGTATATTGTTGCTGAAGGTTATGGGTATTGAGAATAGAAAAGTTAATTATCTATATTTTATTAGTATTTGTATGTGATCTATTGTGTTATTGTGTGATCTCTGTGTATCTGTTCCAATATAATTTACCCTCCATATTTTCTAAAATTGTTTACTATGGATCAGTTGTGTCTACTAACTTTTGTATTATCTGACAAAATATCTACTTAATATTATACTGATATTGTCGCGTCGCGTCATATATTCCTTCTGCGTTTCGATAAGTTTGTACATGCACTTGTGATATGTTTAATTGTTTCTGGTGTTATGTGTGGTCTGCATACATATATTTTCAATGCCAGTTTTCTTATATGACATACATATTTAGTAATAACTGGTCTTAACAACTTACTACTATTAATATTTTGGTCAGTTACAGTCAACCACATTACGTTGCTATTTTCTCTTACTTTCTCTTACATTTTTATTGTTCCGAAATTTAACTCTAGCTACAAATGAGGTCGCTCAATATTTTGCCACTTCTTTCTAGAATTATTTCTTTCTTTTTCTCGTACTCAGCCTAGTAAGAAAATACTCGCAAAAACTTTCATATTAGTTACTGAAAATGTTACTAGCATATTATGAACGATAGATTATCTTCCCTGGGACTAATATTTTGTTTTGTCTAATGTGACATTGTGATATATATTTTGTTTTCTGTTTGATATAACGAGGTTTAGTAACTGACAGTTATTGACGTATTGCTATTAATTTTACTATAAGGTATACAAATTGAAATAAAAAATTCTAAGAAAACTTCTTAATTTTTTCTAATATTAGATATTCCTTAGATTATAGGTTCCCAAATTTTTAAAGCCATGGCGCCCTTGACGTTTAGATCATTTCGGGCGCCCTTCATATGAAGCAAAACTGGAGACCTGTTTTTAAATCTAAAATCTTAAATTTAAATATATTCTATGCTATGATCTCTAAATTTAACTTTTAGATTTTTATAAGACTTTAATTTTGTTTAAATACTTTTCGTGAATAGTTTATAGAATTATATATTATATAGAATTCAATTTTTTTTTCGTTTTGGCGAGGCTGTCGCAGTTCCCCTGGAGACTCTTGGAGAACCCCTGCCTTAGATGTTAGGCCTTGTTATAAAAAAAACTTACTTTTATAAGAAGGCCTAACATCTAATGGATAAAATATTTTTCAAAAAAATAACATGACAATTTCAAATTTAACAACAAATTCAAAATACAACATGTTCCTCTATGCATTTATGTAAAAATTCATGACAAAATAACATAATTATTCCTTTGTATTAAGTTTAAATATTTTGCTTTGTAATACATTATCCGTTGACTATGCATGAAGATATTTTAAATATTAATTAAATTGTCTAATAAACACAAAATTAATAATTAAGTAGTATGACTTAAAGTTTTAATTACCCACTTTCAGAGTTATGCAAAATAAATGCATAGACTACCTATTATATGAACGGATACAGACCCTCCAAGTACATATACATCGATAGGCTTACGTAATGGTTTGAAATAAAATCTTTATGAATTATAAAAGTAGTTAGGATTTAATGGTAATTCTTATTTAAGAATACAGGTTTAGAACACAAATTTAGTGAATATAACGACCTTCGTCGTTTAAAAGAGATTTACTTTATTTAGCTTAAAATTATAAAATTAAAAATAAATACAAGTTGAAAACACAAAACGCTTGTCATTGAATGAGCCCCCATGGTTTGTATGCATCACCTTGTATAGCTTAGAGTTCAAAACTAATTCTATAAACCATAAATAAAAATTCAAAGTATAAGTTGAATGTAAGTTAGGAAATGAATTTAACTTTTAATTAACTTCAAATATTTCGACTATTAATTATAAATATAGTTTACCTTAATAAAGTATTCGAATTCGTTCTCATATAAATGACGTTCAACGTCTATGCTTCGAGCGCGTCTGTCCGTTTTATGCATTTTTCCTTCACTTAAATTTTCGAAAATTCTCCATTCCACTTGTATGTGGCATTTTGTCGAACTAACTAGACTTATGTCTTCTTTCTCCTTTTTTTTTACGTCTTCTTCTTAACTATTCTTGATAATACCTAATTTTCTACTGTTAGTTTAAATAAAAGTACTGGATTTTATATAACGTTGAAATTTTAATTTATTATTGACGTTTCTTCGAAGTTTTCACTGAATCGAACTACCAGTGTACTTGCAAGTATAACACATCATTAAAATACAAAGCCTGTTCTCTCTTAGATTGTTACCTCGCTATTTATTGACATAAATAAATGCTTATATTTATCGATATTCTTGGAAATATCATTTTATACTAGTTTTCACACTTTTTGATAATACGAACAATATACGAAAAGAAAATTATATCCTATGCCTAGAAACAAGTCGTAGTCTATAATTGAAGAGCTTGAAACTTGTACTTAAAAATACGTTACATGTAATTTTTATTCTACAACAGTTTATTCAAATGATTTATTACTTATACATGAACATATGTTTTCAACGTTACCTTTTGATGAACCTAGTTTTAAGAATTTTATTTTATAAGTACGCATATATACCTTTTGTATCAACCTCATCCACAGATTTTGCATTATATATACACAAATCTGGTCATGATAATAATACTCTACCTCTGCATCTTGCAATTGTGAAATACATAGAAATATTAATTTTAAAAATGTATGTATAGAACTCATAATGCTTCTTCGTGACGATAAACATAAAAAGTTATTATATTATATTTTGGACGGGTCTATACTATTATTACTTCTATTATTACTACTACTACTATTAGCATTACTACAATACTTAACGAAAAATCAAGTTTTCAAAATTTTTAAAACTTTCAGGGTTTCGAAATTCTTCAGCTTTAAAGAGCGTTATTAATTTAATTTACCAGATAATTATATTCGCCTATTGTATTCATATTACTCGAATAGCTTCCATATACATCGCACGCAAATGAAGTTTCATAATATATGTAATGTCAACAATGCAATAATCAAGCGATGAATGCTTGTATTTGCACTTTAACATTTAAATAATAGCCTTGTACAAAATTTTCCAAATTACTCATCCCAAGAAAACACGCCTCGAATATATTTTAAGTATTTATAAAACGTCAATCTGATTTCAAATGTAATCAATTTATTAAATTATTATTCGAAAATGTGGATTATTTTTACTACAACTGCTCCCAATATTTGATCACGTAATTACTTTTTAAATATTATATAAATGTCATGAGTTATATACCGATATTATAAATTAGTCACTGAAATTTGATTCAAATTGAAAAAAAAAGTAAACGAGAGCTAGGTTCCTTAAAATAAAAATCGATTTTTTAAAAAGACATTTATTTCATTCCAAGATCTACAATAGACTGACTGTAAATTTTATATTATCTTTAAAAAAGAACGCAACAAATTTTATCTATCGAAATACATATATTATGTCACGAACATTTCCTAGAATCATTGTTATTCTGCACTATAATTAATATGGTGCGAAAGTTAACGCGAGTCAATTAAATGTCAATTACAAATTCATATAATAATACGTGGGATGTGTAAATTTTGAATAGTGGGACATAGAGGGCGACACTAATCAAATATCAGTACTAAAAATTAACCCCCATCCCCATAACCTAAATCCAAAATTTCAGTGCGATACGTGTAGTGTTATGGCTACAACGAACTGTCAAAATTGACAAGTTTGTTGAAAAATGGATTCAACCAAGAACATTTTCGCCGATTTTTATAATTTTCAAAGACAATTATCTCGACAAGAATTCCTCGCCGAGGTGGTTTCTATTTTCGGCAATGAAGCATATCAGTTAATAATTTCTAGTTGGCATGGACAATTCAAACGTCGACGAATTAGTCTTAGCGACGATCCAAGACCAGGTTCACTAGAAAAGGCGGTAACTCAGGAAAACATCGATGATGTGTGCAAGATCATCAACGAAGATCGACATGTTACATATCGCCAGATTAAAGCATTATTAGAGATTTCAAAGGCCTCAATTCAAGAAATGTTGCATAAAGATTTGTGTGTAAAAAATTAATTTTTCGTTGGGTTTTCTGTTGACCGAAGAACAGAAAGCTGCTAGGATAAATTATTGTCAAAAAACTCTAGATCACTTCAACGCCGGAAACTTTAAAAACGTGTACAACATTATCAGTGGTGATGAATCTTGAATTTACTCATACGAGTCAGAAAATAAACACCAGTTGTCTGTTTGGGTGTTTCAAGGTGAAGAAAATCCGACAAAAATCATCCGTTCTGGATGTGTCTCCAAAAAGATTGTCGCAACATTTATCTGGAAAGCAGGTCATGTAGCAACAACTCTTCTGCAATATTAAAGAACTGTAACTGCCGATTGGTATACAACCACTTGTTTGCCTCAAATCATCGCTGAGCTTCGAAAAACCAACCCCGAACGACGAATCACCCTCCACCAAGACAATGGAAGTTCGTACACAGCACGCAAGACAATTGAATTTTTAACGCAACGAAACGTCGAATTATTGGTCCATCCTCCATATAGTCTAGACCTAGGCCCCAACGATTATATACCTTTCTGAAAATTAAGAAAGGACTGCGTGGTCAAAGGGTCTAGTCATCAGAAGGAGCAGTCGAAGCCTTCAAAAATGCAATTTTGACTGTACCAACAAACGAGTGGAATAAGTGCTTCCAGAGTTAGTTCGATGTCATTCAAAAGTACATTAATCTTAGTGGAGAGTATTTTGAAAAACACTGAAGCCTTTAAAAGCTATCTACTGTTTTATTCCAGTTTTATACGCAAAACTTAAAAGACAACCTACATATGCACTATATTATATTATATTCTTGATTAAAAATGTTCCTAAAGTAATCCAGATAATTATTAAGTGTTATTTGCAATTTTTTTAATTGAAAATAGTAACAACAGATACAATTACATGTTCAACGATAACATTGAAAGAAAAAATACATTATTTCTCGCATAACTTTCTCAGTTTCAATTTGTTCGTTGTCGCTATTTCAAAAGCCCGTTTTTAAATATATTAACGAAATTCACAGAGTATTCAAAATCCTCGACATCAGAACACATACTTGTCTTTCGCCGTAGTAATTATTTACTGATAAAACCATATACTAGCTTCCTTCGTCCTAGTCCCATAAGTATGGGTCCTCTGAAAATAATTAATCAAGATTTTTTTTCTTTAGAATGTCGTGTCATACAATAAATATGTATCTAGAGACTTAATATGGTGTTTCACAATACGATTCTGTGGACTAACTACTTTAATTATTAAGTAGTCTGAAACTTGACCCCACACTGTGACACCGTATATGAAAATTGATTCCAAAATGAATGTTGCACAGTAAGCAATACCCTCCAAGGGACGTAATATTAATGTAATAAAAACTTCCAGCAAAGTGTATAAGTCTTCTACCTTTTGACCCTCGTTTTTTGAACTACTTATTATCAGTTGTTTATCAAACACCCATAATAGAATTACAAAGAATTCTTTACGTAGATTATTCATGGCTACATCCACGTTCTTGTGTACAGAAAGCATTAAAGTGTTACCTACATAGAAAGAATATTTACACTCATTAAAGCAATATTTTAAAATATTAATAAAAATCAGGTAAAGCAAAGAGTCAAGAATGTGACATCTAACAAGCTGTTTTGCCAAATCACCATGTACGGATACAGCGTTCAACAACAAGTGCGAATGATAAAATTGTTTTATCAAAATGGATGTTCTGAGAGGACTATTCGCAGTGTGGTGGATAAATTTGAGTCCACTGGTGCAGTAAACAATAAACCAACACCCGTACGACGACGAAACGCAAAGCATTCGATTTCACGCCGCTTACAAGAACTCGGCCTTTCGCAGACCACAACTTTGCGAATTTTGCGTCATGACTTCGGCCTACGTCCGTACAAAATTCGACTGACCCAGAAGCTGAAGGTAAACGACGGTAGACAACGACGCGTGTTCGCTGAATGGGTCCTGGAGCAGTGAGATCCAAGAGCGTCCAATGCATCCCGAAAAAGTCACTTTTTGGTGTGGATTTTGGACTGACGGTGTCGTCGGTCCATATTTCTTTGAGAACGACGTTGGCCAAGCCATCACCGTCAACGGCGAGCGCTATAGGTTGATGATTACCAACTTCTTTTGGCCTGAATTTGATGATATAGACATCAACGCCATGTGGTTTCAACAGGACAGCGTTACGTGTCACACAACTCATGCCACATTGGACATTCTGCACGAGCGATTTGAGGGCATGGTCAATACACGTGGAGGTGATGTGAACTGGTCACCGAGATCGTGCGATTTGTTCCCGTTAGACATTTTCTTGTGGGGTTTTCTTAAGTCACAGGTCTATGCGAATAAGCCACAAACCACAGCGGCTCTTAAAGCCAACATAACCCATGCCATCGCTCAAATTCAGCCTGATTTATGCGCCAGTCATGGAAAATTGTACATTTCGGATGCGCGACATTTGCACAATGTTATATTCCATACATAATGGCATCAATAGGCCTTTCAAACGAATACAAAATTTCGATATCTCACACACACACTTTGTTTTATTTAAATTTAAAGATAGGAAGCACTCAATGAAAGACCCAATATTTACTTAGATCGCACATATCGCTTAGTGTATTTCCAACTTTTACATAATATGGTAGCTTCTATGTTGTAGAAAATCCCTAAACCATGTCAGCACAGTACTATGAATACAAATATTTACCAATGATTTCATGATTTATCAGATCATAAGCTTTACTAAAATTGATGAATGAACATAGAAATAGAAAAGTAAAAATGGTGCCGATGAGAGTAGCTTGCAAAGTATGACTTGCGAGCGATATGTTAAAGAAATTAAAGGAATTGTCTTATGCAGTTTATATGATAGTGCCTATTACCCCACTTGCTTACTAAAAGTCCCTGGCACATATACTAATGGCAAAATATATTATTGTGGTAAACAAACCTCAAATAATGCAAATAGCTTTCATAACAAAGACGTAATACCTGCACTAGAACACGAACTGAAAGATATTACAAAGAAATATATGTGTACACAGAGAGAAAAGAAAGATATATAATTTGAAAAAGAAACTTAAATTTATCAAAGTCAAATAGAAATTGTAACTGCTTGCGGATGGAGAAGGAAAGAAAAGAATTAATAGAAGACTCTTCGAATAAAAATATTATAATTATCATTATCACAGTATGAAGAAAATAGTGTAGTCGATTTCACGACAGAGAAAGTGACTGAAACAGAACTTAGAACTTACAGATTATAAAATAAATTCGAACATCTACAAAAGAAACGTACGTCAAGAAAAAAGAACGATTTATGAAAGATATGCTCGAAAAGCGTAAACAAATAAATATTCCCGTAAGTAGAGGCTTTGAGCAAAATAAAAATAGTAGCATGTTGCAGAAGGATGTGAATAAGAATTGTAAAACATGTACGAATTTCAATAGCACACCGGAAAATGTAAATAAACAATCTGAGACGAAGAATGTAAACAAAGGCAAGGCAGTATAAGGAAGTATTGTCAAATAAATTTATTTATTTATTTGATGTATGTAGGTAACCAAATGTACAGGTATATGAAACCCAGATGTGGGTAAGTGTAGGAGTTAATAATAAAGATACAATGATAAATGCAATAAATAAAGATATATCTCAAACAAAAAGTGAGAGAAACAATAAATAAGAAACTTCAGATAAAGTGATAGGAACAATTAAGGTGTATATTGTAAGCGAGAAACTATGCACTGGATCTGTACTAGTAACTTTAAAAAGAATTTTAACGAACACTATACCTTGTCTCAGAATAAAAAGGAGTGATTCAAATATCCCACTAGAACGCGGCTTAAAAATATAACTAACCACAATTAAACATAAACAGTTGTGAATGTAGTAATTTGTCAGCAATATTAATCTTTTTCTTTATTACATAAAAATAAATGAAAAAAAATTCATTTTAATGGAAGTATGATTGTACAAATGTTACTTTTCGGATTAATATGTACAACCTATAAAAATTAAGATTAAATATTATTAAAATAAATATTTCATGAAGTTTCCTTTTCAATAGAAAAGTAATATATATATATTTGTAAGTCATAAATTATAAAACTCCATCAAAAATCCAACAAAGATTATAAATATAGAAACATTAGCAGTACAACTAATCGGATTCACTTGTGCTTGACAATAAATCACTTTCACTGTTACCGTTTCCAACACAAATAATAAATGGTTCCATAATATCATCCATTAACCCATCTAAGTCCCACATTCTTTTTTTTTCACTTTAATCGCATAGTTGATACAATTCTTCCAATTATCCATTGTAACATTTATAATTGCTTCCATCAAAAGCTCTCGCACATGTGACATTTTGAATGTAGTATTTTTTGAAGCAACTTCACTTTTTGTTTGTGCCCAAATCATTTCAATTGGATTTGTTTCACAATAATATGGTGGTAACCTTAATATAGTTTTATTTGCAGTACCTGCCATTTGATCAGTTACATATATATTATATTGTTCCTTATGAAGACATATAAATGCAATAATTCAGCACG
>JAVIWB010005574.1:0-77470 GCA_031893035.1 Dermolepida albohirtum
CGAACGTGTTTGGACATTATAGTTTGGCCCACAACATGTCAAAGGTTGCACATACCTGAATTAGACAAATGCCAGTATACATAAATATGTTCGTATTTTGCAGTGTTATTAATACAACGGCAAACTTTGGTGATTGCAACAATATATAGTATAAGTTTTGAATGAATATCATTATTGTCACCTTGTTTAAATTCAACTGAATTACGACATTTTAAAATTAAATAAGTTACTTTGATCTCCGGAAAGAATTTAATCAGTCTATGCACTACGTTTACGAAATGATTAAAGACAAGTCGAGAGGCCACGGTAAGGGAAACTCATGATTACACATATACGTATTCTACTTTTTCAAAACATTGAATTTTATGATAGGAAGTTTGTAAAGATAGTAGCCATTTATAGTTATCTTTTCGGAGGAAATATGGTTATGTTGTAACATTTAACTTGATGATATTGTAGTACCAAAATAGAGTAGATGAACAGGTAGTGAACATAAAGTCGTTTTTATACGTTCCCTATATATTAGATTATATTTTTATCCAGAAAGGCGAGATGATAAAGGATTAAACAAAAAGTAAATGCTATGAACTTTAATAGGTAAATATTGCTTGCTAACATACAATATTTTCTCTTTATATTTGATTGAATGTCGTTTTCTGCCATTTAATATTATTTTATGGTAGGATATAAAAGTTTTATTTTATTAAAAGTTCATGTCGTTGTTTTACAATAACTATAAATATTCAATTTAATAATAATAAAGGTTTTTCTTGTCCAACAAATTACTCCACAAAGAGGACAATGCAATAATAAAGTACAATGTTAAATTAAACTATAATTCATTAAAAAAAAAATATGAAAAGTTGAATAGAAATGAAGTACATATAAATGCCATACAAGAGCCGAATAAAAATTTGAATATTAATAAGTGTTTTCAAGGTTAATTGAAGTTTAATGATGATTAATTACAGGGGAATGGTAAAAAGGATTGGAATAAATTTTCTTGTCATAAAAATGTTTGTTCAATACGAGGATAGTTTGACAAGTAGTGAGAATGACACATAGGTGGCGTTCTAATTGGTAAAACAAATGCACTGTAATTTAGGTTGCCTCTTTATATGTGTACATTTCGATATTTAGATAAATCGGTTGATTAGTTTATTTTTGACAGCTGATTGAAAAAGAAGCAACACGTCGTTTTGTTAAAATGGAAAAAGCAGAGTATCGTGCGGTGATTAAATACTTCGTAATTAAGGGTATGAAAGCTACCGAAGTGAAAGATGAGTTACGGGAAACATTAGGTGAATCTGCTCCATCCTCCACCACAATAAGTGGATGGGTAAATGAATTTAAACATGGTAGGACAAGCTGTGTTGATGAAGCGCGCTCTGGAGCACCCAAAATCGTGACTTCTAAGGAAATGATTATAAAAATCCATAATATTATTATGCAAGATCGACGACTCAAAGTGAGAGAGATAGCAGACACGGTAAACATTTCAACAGAACGCGTACACCACATGTTAACGAAAGAATTGGGCCTTTCCAAGCTTTCGGCAAGACGGGTGCCGCGATTACTTACGACTGAACAAAACTTCACTCGTTTGCTCATTTCCAATGGGTGTTTGGACTTTTATAAGCGGAATCCGGTTGATTTTCGTAGGCGATTTGTTACTTGCGATGAAACTTGGATACACTACAGTACACCCGAAAGTAAACAACAGTCGAAACAATGGTTAGAACGTGGTTCTGCACCTCCAAAGAAAGCGAAAACCACTTTATCGGCAAACAAGGTGATGGCATCAATTTTTTGGGATTCAAAGGGCATTTTGCTCATTGATTACCATCAGAAAGGTGTCACAATAAACGGACAATATTTTGCAGAACTTCTACAAAAATTAATTGTTGAGATTCTTGCTAAACGGCCAGGAATGGCAAAGAAAAAGATTCTGTTTCACCAAGACAACGCCCCCTCGCATACCAGCACAGTTGCGATGTCCAAAATCCACGAGTTGCATTTCCAATTAGTACCGCATGCACCTTATTCGCCGGATCTAGCCCCTTCCGACTTCCACCTTTTTCCAAAATTGAAAACGGCACTAGGTGGAAGGAAATTTTCGTCTAACGATGAGCTTATCATCTTCGTAAATGAGTATTTTGCAAGCTTTCCGGAATCGCATTTTAGAGATGGCATAAGGGCATTGAAGCACCGTTGGAATAAATGTATTGCTCTTTTAGGAGAATATATTGAAAAATAGAAATTATTTTGTATTTAAAAAATTCGTTTTTCTTTTCCATTCTCACTACTTGTCAAACTACCCTCGTATGTAGCTTCGGCAAATGTTTCATTGAATCTCATTCTATATTTTGCTACCTTGATATCAACAGTAGATAGTAAGTTCAGAGCGCCGATGCCATTGTTAACCAGCTTAAACACAATATTTGCGATTTCTCTGCGATCAGAAATCGAGCTGAAGTTATGTTTCTGCAGCAATTTCTGATAGTTAATACCCCTGGCAGGATAGTTACCAGAAGATTTATTAGTTAGATCTTTCAAAAACTTTCTCTGCATTTCGTCAATCAATAAATTCCGGTAGAGATAATGAGAATACCAAATACTTGAAGCATATTCCAGTTTCGGACGTGCCAAAGTAAAGTGGGTTGTCTTCAATGTATCTGGTTTACAAATTTTCGCCAAAATCGAATAATAAATCTAAGAGTTCATGAAAGCGGAGTTACAAACGGGTAGAATGTGACCAATAAACTGAAGGAGCTGATCGAATAGAACACCCAGGTCCTTGATTTGTGATTGTCTTGGAATATTAACCCATTCAACGCGGGACCTATTTGACCAAGATGTCCCCATGGGGCTTCAATTTTACCTCTCAATAGACAAAACGATACTGGAGCGTACAGAGTGCCTTTCGTCGGGATAGAAATACGTGTGAAGGAAAAAGAGCCAATGAACGGCGTCGTCTTGAAGGCGCATCTGACCCCTCACATGAGGTACTATCGCCCCGTAGGCGAGATCGTCAACCCCTCACATGAGGTACCGCCGCGTTGAAAGGGTTAAAAAGATCAAGGTAATAGGAATATACCAATGCATTTGTTGATGCTGATTTTCATTTTGCTATTATTACATTAGTGGTAGCCAGTATTGAAGTCTGTCTGCAGAGCTTTGTAATCGAAGACTGATGTTTTTAAGTCGTCAGCATAGGCTAGGACGAGACAATGCAATAATGACAGAATATCGTTGACGTAAACATTAAACAGAAGCCGATCAAGACTCAACCTCTGGAGAATGTCCGAGGAGGCAGTGAAAGTGGGATTATATCTGACATAAGAAGAGCGATTATCGTCCAATCTTTCCAATAATATTGTTTTGTTGTACTAGGTCTGCTTGGTGGTTTGGTTCCGTATAAGTTATTACTCAAGTAAGAACATTTTTTCCAGCATTGTTAGCGTCATTTCATGCAGTCATGCAAACTTAACAATATGCTGTTTCCATGACAACCATTAATACATATCGTATACCATCTTTGTTTTAACGCGTATGGTATTCGGTTTATTCGTTTCGCGTATTTGGTCTATCTATGTGAATCACACTGTATGTAAATTTTCGCCGATTTTTACAGTTTTTCCGAATTAGAAACATCACGAAATGAATTAAAGATGTGACTGAAAGAACCATTGTTTTCCCGCACTTTTATTACAACCTAAGTAAAGTATTTAAAACTATTCTAGAAAGTCGAAGTATACTTTTATCCTTTCAGACTTTGAATTCGAATTCTTTCAGAAGATTCCATTATGGAAAATCGTCACCCATTGCCTCGCTGAAAATTTTACAAGAACGTCGATAAAACACGCGTAAATATTTATGCAGAAGTGGCGGAACTTTGCAATTACATTGAGAGCGAACACTTACATCAAACTTTGCGTAGGATTTCCGATAAATATTTAAATAGATGGCGTTGTGTTTGTGTTTTATTTATGTGTATGTGTGTGTGTGTGTGTATGTGCGTGTGCAGTTTTAAAACTTACGGCATCATTGTGGTTCCAAAAGATGTATGCTGGAGGTTCGGGGCTGTGTCGTACTACACAAGTAAGGTTGATGGTGCTGCCGCGGTCGATGAAGAGTTCGGGACCTCCGACAATCTCCGTATCAGGCTCTGAAAATCAGAAAAGAGACGTAGGTTATACAAAACACATTAAAGAGGCGAGAACGAAAAAATACGTTAAAACTAGGGGCCAGCCCGGAAATTATAAGTGTCAAAAAGAAGAAGGAAAAATCTATAGAAACACCGATAAATTGTATCGGGTATTATTTATAGCGTGCACGTGTTGTTTCGTTTAGACTTCTACTTTCGTTGAATTTGTTGACTTCATTTTTTTCTCCCAGTTCGGTTTTTCTTCTTAAAGCAAACATGAATTTATTTCACCATCCAGTTGGCACGCGTGTAGGGATGTATTTGAAGTGGAAATTCAAATAAAAACGTTAAAAAAGGGAGAGAAATGATTTATGTCGAAGCTTTAAGTGGAATTATCTTGGTGGAAGCACCGAAGTAGATAACCTAAATTTATAAATAATTTTTCGTTTTCTTTATTTAATTTATAGATGTGTTCAACTCGTGTATTGAAATCGAAGAAAAAAATAGAATATAAAATGACTAATTTGTATATTGCATGACAAATAAACGAATCATTCAGTAAAAGTACATATTTTTAACTAAATTTTGTACGACTGCTTACTGTGTGTTAAGAATAATAAATGATAAAAGAAGCAGTAGAAAGTAATAAGTCTGCGTCTTTTCTTTCGAAATTTAAATAAAAAAATTCGTTAATCTAATACGTAGACTTCCGCGCTTGTGGTCCATACTATCTGCTTCTGGGCTTCCGGGCTGGAATCGCGTTACTAGTATAACTGCCAACGTTTCGTACCCACTCATATGGGACATCTTCAGGGCTCAACTGCCTGTCGCACTGAAAGTGAAGTGCGACAGACGGCAGCAGTAGTTGAGAAAAAAATTCGTTTTTCTTCTCTTTATTTTGGATCAGAACGAATCGGATGTAGTGACCAACCCGAAAGCTTTTGGAAATTCATCGCTTCCAGAATTCCAGGATCTACGCTTAGTGGGGATAGTAGTAGTAGTAGTACGGATGCAGTATTCCATCAAGAGCATTTAAATGCTTAAAGATACATTTAAAGATACGTTTCGTACCCACTCATATGGGACATCTTCAGGGCTCAACTACTGCTGCCGTCTGTCGTACTTCACTTTCAGTGCGACAGGCAGTTGAGCCCTGAAGATGTCCCATATGAGTGGGTACGAAACGTTGGCAGTTATACTAGTAACGCGGTTCCAGCCCGGAAGCCCAGAAGCAGATAGTAAAAAAATTCGTTTTTCTTCTCTTTATTTTGGATCAGAACGAATCGGATGTAGTGACCAACCCGAAAGCTTTTGGAAATTTATCGCTTCCAGAATTCCAGGATCTACGCTTAGTGGGGATAGTAGTAGTAGTAGTACGGATGTAGTATTCCATCAAGAGCATTTAAATGATTAAAGATACATTTATAAAGTCTCGTAATCATTATATTTGCCATATATTCAAGGACTAGATAGAAAGAGAGATCAATATCCTGCAAGAGATCAATATCCTCAATTGGCCGGCGCTGTTGCCACTCCTATCGCCTATAAAACATGTCTAGGACGTGATGTTCGGAGGGTTGATATGCTTCCTAACGATCCAATGAACTTACACCAGCTACATGATGCCTTCCCTATGCGTTGCTTGGTATGAGCCACCACAGAAGTCCATCCATGCTTCTAATAAGATGTTCTATGGACGGACTTCTGTGGAAACTCATTCTAAGCAAGAAAATTCATTGGGAGTTAAGAAGCATACTAATCCTCCGACCTATCATATCCCAGGCATGTTTTATGGGCGATAGGTGAGAGAATAGAATATGTCCGGGAATGGTAGGTCGAAGGGTTGGCATACTGTTTAACTCTCGAACGAATTTAAAACAGTTACATGATGCTTTACGTATAAGTCTTACCAAAAGCATGCTCGTGCGAAACTGCAACTTGTTATTAAATTTTCTGTAGAAAGAATTTACTGGGCGATTCGGTTTCTTTTGTCGCATACTATATTTTGTTCGAAACTTGATTAATTGTTCCTTCCTGACTACCTTAAATGGTGTATTGCAAGTCGCCAATGTAAAAAATTAGAAATTAAAGAATGTAAGGACTTCTACATCATGCGTTGTGGTTTTAAAATGAATATTAACTGCTACAAAAGATTAAATATTACGATCGAAAAAAAATGGAAACCAAGTAAACGATACATCCAAAATTTAGGGATTTATTTGGATAATTTAAAAAAACACAATGTCCTTACCCACACAAATCTCCCAATAAGTTAATTAAAATATTTCGTCGCTAAACGAACGCTTCGGAAATTGTTCATTTAATTAGAGAAAATTTCATTGTATGAAATGGAATATTAATAAACGCGAAGACTATGGGTTATTGTTACTAATTAAATTAAAAAGAGGCGGAGGAAATGAAACCCTATTACGGAGTTTCCTCTGATTCCTGATGGTTTCAATTAAGACAATTAAATAAGGTTAGTTGCTTTTTATGTCGTATTAATGATATTTTAATTATTCAGATTCATAAACTGTATTTTGCTAATTGATTTGCGTATTTACCTATTTATTGGATCTGTTCAGGCCTTGATGTAGATGTATTCTAGTTTACGAGGGTGGTCCCAGAAGTACCCGACCCAACAAAGAAAACACAAGAATTTTGGAAAGAAATATATTTATTTTTCAATATAATCTCCTTTAAGCCCCATACACTTTTCCCAGCGATGTTCAATAAGTTTGATACCTTTTTTATAATAAGAATTGTCTTGCTCCTCCAAATAGCCATTAACTGCCGATTTAACTTCTTCATCGTTGGAAAATTTTTGACCACTGAGCCATTTTTTCAAGTTTGAGAGCAGAAAATAATTCGAGGGGACAAATCTGGCGAATAGGGTGCATGAGGTGGCAATTCAAACTTTAATTCATTAATTTTGGCCATTATAATAACGGATTTGTGAGTTGGTGCATTGTCTTGATGAAACAATATTTTCTTCTTAGTCAAACGCGGCCGTTTTTGCTTGATTTCTTCGCTCAAACGTTGCAATAAGTTCGCATAATACTAGCCGTTGATAGTTTTTCATTTTTCAAGATAGTCAATGAAAATTATTCCACGCGTATACCAAAAAACCGATTCCATGACCTCGCCTGCAGATGAAACGGTCTTCGCCTTCTTTGGAGTCGCTTCTCCCTTTTGAGTCCATTGTTTTGATTGTTCTTTTGTCTTGGGTGTGAAGTGATGGACCCATGTTTCATCCATGGTTATGAAGCGGTGCAAAAATTCTGCTTTGTTGCTGTGAAACTTCGTTAAACATTCAATTGAAACATCTTCACGACACTGTTTTTGTTCGAGTGTGTGCAAACGCGACACCCATCTTGAAGACAGCTTTCTCATGTCCAAATTTTCAGACAATATGCGAAGTACCGCACTTTTTGAAATGCCTGCTATGTCTGCTAGCTCGTCTTGGCAGCTCGTAGGACCTCGTTTAAACTCTGCTACCAAATATTTCACTGTTATAAACGGAGGAGCAGACTTATCCAGAGTAGAATCCAGTTCAGCTTTAACATCGGTTGGGCTGAGAACTTTCAAATAAAAGTATTGTATCACGTAACGATGACCAATTTTCCCCATTTTTACGAATTCACTGAAAACGTTCACTATTAATGACTGCCAAACAAATACTGAACAACGTAGTGTCTTCAAACTTGAAACATATGCTTTATAGATTGTCTTCTTTCTAATACAGTGATATTTTTCAAACAACTACCGCCATATCTAGGTCAGGCCGGGTATTTATTGGACCACCCTTGTATTGTAAGAAATCGATAAAAGAGAAAGCGTATATGACATCTTTTTTTTAATGTTGTTACTTATTCTGAATATGCCAGGGAAACTGAAGAATCTATCAAAACTGATCTGAGAAAGGTTTTCCAAACATTCATATTAAACAAAGTACAACTAGTATACCTGAAATTTTATTCTACAGTAAAACTTTTCTTGATTCTCCACTGAGTAGAGTAGACGATTTTAACAATAGATTGCTTCACATATATACATACATCTTACCAACATGAATTCTCCTATACATCTTGAACTCTATAATCGTATATCTTTTACACTAGTTCCAGTTTCTGAAGAGGAGGTAATCAATATATTGGTTGAGTTTCCTCAAAAGAAGATTTCGAGTTTCCCAAAAATTGCAACGAAAAACAAAAGAAAACGCGCTTAAATCAGGAGATTTCGATAAAGGAATCTAACTCTAAAGAATGTTTATTTAGTAGACGTACTTGCACACACGTACTCATATAAATTCCGCAAGATAATTCTTGCTGCCTCACGTAAAATTGAATGTATACATGAAACTATGTCTTTAAATATTAACTTCTATGCAAATTCCAGATCGTTTTGAACCGGCTCTAAAAGATATGGAAGTCGCTTTAATATATTGCAGGGCACTTTTATTAAGCAACGTCTAACGTCTTGAAGTATCTCATATTATTCGCGAAATCCAATTTAATACACCTGTATCGTAACAGTTTCAGTGTGTACATATGCCAAACTTTGAATCTTTAATATCCCTCGAAAATGCATAACGCATCGAAACTAACCCAAATTTTGCTGCATAATAAATTATAATGACCTATATTTACCTAAGATACTTAATCCAATTGTAGGACAAAATTTAGTAGAAAAGAAAACGTGTGTATATTTTTATTTTTACGAGGGATGTTTTCAATATTCTGGGAATTGGTGCTATAATTAAATAACGCAGAACTTATACGCAATGTTATTGATGCCAGACAAGCCTTGACATGTTTATGCAACTATCTAGTGCAACATTGTTCAGTCTGATTCAGGTATTCGGCTGATGTAGACGCGTTTTAGTAGCACTGTTTTTGTAACCATGGAACACGCGGCAAAATCTCAAAGAGCGATAATTTTCTTTTTGTGGAAAGAAGATGTGAAAACGTCAGAAATTATTAGTCGTCTGCAAGGTGTATTTGGTGAATCTGCAGAATCCAAAAGTACTGTTTATCGGTGGATCGATCGTTTTAAAGCCGGTAAAGACGATCCACGTAGTGGGCGACCAAGCACGTCAGTAAATGAAAAAAACATTACTGCCGTCGAAAACCTACTGAAAAACGACAGGCGAATGACTATTCGTCAAATTAGTGTACACCTAGGGATAGGTACGAGACAAGTTCATGACATCTTGCATGATTGTTTGGGCGTTAGCAAGGTTTCGGCTCGCTGGGTGCCAAGGCTTTTGGGACCAGAACAGAAACTCAATAGGTCCGATACTTATCGTCAACTTCAAAAGCTGTTAGCCCATTACGGTGATGAATTTTGGCAACGAATAATAACCACTGACGAAACGTGGATTCCTTATTTCAATCCTGAAACGAAAAGTCAATCCAAAGAATGGCGCAAACCTGAAAAAGAGCCTCCACTTAAGGCGCGTGCAGTTGGAAAGGTAACGCTTACTGTATTCTGGGATTACGAAGGGATTATTTTCATGGATTATCTGCCGAGAGGTACTACAATTAATGCAGAACATTAATCAAATTTATTATCCGGACCACTGCGACAGGCACTAGACAAAAAACGACCTGGAAAGTTGCATAAACGTCCGTTATTGCAACAGGATAATACAAGACCACACATTGTTTGGACGTTAGCAAGGTTTCGCTGCGCTGGGTGCCAAGGCTGTTGGGACCAGAACAGAAATTCAATAGGTCCGATACTTGTCGTCAACTTCAAGAGCTGTTAGCCCGTTACGGTGATAAATTTTGGCAACGAATAATAACCACTGACGAAACGTGGATTCCTTATTTCAGTCCTGAGATGAAAAGTAAATCCAAAGAATGGCGCAAACCTGAAGAAGGGTCTCCACTTAAGGCGCATGCAGTTGGAAAGGTAATGCTTACTGTATTCTGGGATTGCGAAGGGATTATATTCATGGATTATCTGCCGAGAGGTACTACAATTAATGCACAATTATATTCAAATTTATTATCCGGACCACTGCGACAGGTACTAGTTAAAAAGCGGCCTGGAAAGTTGCATAAGCGTTTGTTATTGCAACAGGATAATGCAAGACCACACACCGCAAGAAAAACGAAGGATGTTTTGAACGATTTACGATGGGAATTGCTGCCACAGCCACCTTACTCCCCGGATCTTGCACCCACTGATTACCATCTGTTCTCAGATTTAAAAAACCCTTACGGGCTCGATTTGAAAGTTTAACTGACGTAAAACGTGCCATAAATAGGATGATCGACAAGACACCGAAAAACTTCTTTGAGGACGGCTTAAAAAGATTAGTTTATCGTTGGGATAAATGTATTCAGTTAAATGGAGATTATGTTGAAAAACGACATTGTAATATTGACGAAAATTAACTAAATTATAAAAATTATATGTAATTCCCAGAACTTTGGAAACATCTCTCGTATTAGACATGTAAAATAGAAAAACATAGCTTATAAATATGAGTGGTTGATAGTTAATATTCCAACATATTTCAGAAGACTTTAAACCGACTTTTTCAATTTTATTAGCCAGCAGAAGGTTAGAAAAATGTAATACATAACTTTGAACTTTCAACCAATCAACTATTAATGTTTGTGAGTGATGGTGCCGCGACAATGCGTTCTGTAGGTTGAAAGACTGTTAGAGACTTACATGTGACGTATAAACTTCATGCGATACTTCTTGGTGCACAAACTATAGGCGAGCAAAGACATGAGGACAGCGAAGAAAGATTCATCAGCTCCTTGACCTGAAGGGATGCGTATATGTAGATGTTGTATATATTAATGAAATATGAATGAGGTACATATACAAAGAGGGGACTACTTCCGCCGGGTAGAAGCTGTAATGTAAAGTTACATTTAAGTAGGACGCGAGCTAGGCCCGCGCTTCGGGTTTTAGATTAGTTTAGAATTATGATAGAAGGTAGTTTTTGAGCAGTAAAAATATTAAGGTTGGGTAACATCCGGTGTAGTGCCATAGGCGGGGCACAGGATTCTAGGGCAAGTTTTGTTAATTGTTTAAGTTTTCGAAATAAAGTGTACGCATGATCTATTCGATATTGTTTTTCAGATGTGGAGGCATTAATAGTAAATACTAGAAAAATGTTTCTTAAATCTATCAAATGAATTCGAGAATTTAACAGATAGTGCTTCCGTATTCTTCCAATCCAATTTCTTATTAAGCAAGGTAAGTAGTAAAAGTTACTTACGACTATTATACAGGATTATTTGACGGAATAAAGAAACTTGAAAATACTGCTTTGTCGTTAGTGGAATCAGTGCAAATAGTGAAAGATATACGTTCACAGTTATGTTTTATAAGTGACACAAAGATTTTTATTTTACCAAGTTAAGACAAAATTTTGTGCTTCTACAAGGTGTACCGGAAAGTCATTACCGGTTTTTTCTTAAAAAGAATGCATAATTTTCAAGAAAATGAAAAAAATGTATTTATTCAAAGTATTGGCCATTTGATTCTACACACCTTGTCCATCTTTCAGGCAATTTATGGATGCCATCTCAAAGACAACTGCTTGTCGTTTGAGCAAAACCATTCACCGAGCGATTTTCTAACTACTTCGAAGTTGGCGAAGTGTTGCTCTGCAAGCTCGTGTTCTATTAATGCGAAAAGGTGATAGTCGGAAGGGGCAATGTCTGGAAAGTACGGCGAGCGCGATATTATGTCCCATCCAAGTGCTTTCGACGCTTTCTTGACCAGTTTACTGTATGAGACGGGGCAGTATCGTGCTGTAAAATCACTTTACAGTATCTTCGGGTCCATTCCGAACATTTTTCTATCGGTGCATGGTTCAAATTGATAATTTGTTGTCAGTAGCTATCAGTATTAACTGTTTCACTAGGTTTCAACAGTTCGTAATACACCACGCCACTCTGGTCCTACCAAATACATAGCATTGTCTTGCTATCAAAATAATTTGGCCTTGGAGTTGATGGGCCGACTTCGCCAGGTGATAACCATAACTTCTTGCACTTAAGATTTTCGAAATAAATCCATTTTTCATCTACCGTCACTATTCGATGTAGAAGTGACTTCCGATCATACCTTCGAAGCAGCATTTCACAGACGATTTTTCGATTTTCCATTCAATTGATGTGGCATCTATTTTCTCATCTCTCGAATTTTTCCAATTGCCCGTAATCTGTCTCTAATCGTTTCTTGGGCTGTTACGGTTTATTTTTCATTTAGAACATATTTCGGCGTAGTTGAATTTGATGGAGCCTGTGGTTGATTGACTTGATCAATAAGGTTGATATATAACCCCTTTCCACAATTAACTAGTTAATTGTGGAACTAGTTAATTGTGGAAAGGGGTTATATATCAACCTTATTGATCATATTTCGGCGTATTGTATATTTATTTATTTATTAAAATAACCCTGCCGTATTTGATAGAAGGGACGCCTATGGACATTGATGAAGGTTATGTGGAAACACATATTTGGGATATCGTATTCATTTTAAAGTTTTAAAATCGTTTTAAATAAATATATTTCAGCGTACGTTTACGTCGACCTTGATTTTGTTTATATCTATGAATCGCTTTTTGTGGTGACCAGGTGTTCATATCGCGAGTGCAAAACATCCCCCCGTTCGTCTTACTTGCCCTGATCCGATACAATATATCTACATCGAGGGCATTTGAGCGATAACTCTGCAAAAGGTTGGACGTATAATATCGACCCGCTTCGATTTCTTATAATCAAATGTGTATCTGATCATAACGTAATTAGCTATAATTAACAAATCATCTTCAGAGCCCGTTACCATCCACAGGTATATGTCTGCCAATTAATTAAGAATATGAGTACAGTTCCTTATTGGTATTGTTGTTATAGGGCTTCTTCTAGTACCGCGGTCTAGGTACCTGCATACATATGTAAAACACGGACGAAACTTCATAGCAGCCAACGTTACTCTTCCGCAGATACTACCGAACTCTAACGGAATTTCTTCCAGCCGTCCTGTAGCAGGTTCTAAACTACGCGGGACTTGCACCTCGACGCGGGATACGTTAAGTAACCACTAATTTTCTTTATTATATCTCGACACTTGTAAAAAACTCACGGAGTGGGTACATATAAAGGAAAAGAATCAGGCGTCGTCGTTGAATGTAAATTTAAAAATCCGATTTAAGTAGATTTAATCAAATTACGAAACTATATGTGGGAAATGTATTAATTTAAAGAATTGGCCAAGTGTAAACTCAATATATATATATATATATATATATATATATATATATATATATGTATATCGGGGTCGCTGAAATTTTAATGTCCTTTAGTTGCTAAGATATTTATTTTCTTTTTGTTACATTAGACATCCTTACATATATATATATATATATATATATATATATATATATATATATATATATATATAATAAACTTTCATATGTTGCAAGAGAGAGAAATTTGAATAAATAATGGAATTGTTGAGTGTAAATATACTGGGTGTTTTAATCCATAATTTTACCCGTCGTAACTGTGTGGATTCTAGGCAACTCACAGGCCAATAGAGCTACGGTCTGTGAGAAATCAAACGATTAGTACATCTGCCACAATTTCGCTCTTGGCGCCCTTTTTCTTTTTGTAATTTTAAAACTAAAAACTAAATCCGAACTTGCGAACCACGACCTCCGCGATAGCTAGTCGGCATCGTTCGGTTGCTGCCCAGAAATACTTAAGCTCCCCTGAGCGGTCATTCGCGACCCGCAGCAAATTGCTTTTGTACGAATCGGCACGTAGCAAGATTTTTCACATTTACATTTAGTTTGGGTTGGATCTTCATCCAATAACTCTTGCAATTTCGCACCTTCAAACTGTTTCGGTCTATCAGAACGTTCTTTGCCTTGCACATTGAAATAACAACTTTCGAATCGTCGAAACCACACCTCACATGTTTTTATGATTGGAGCATGCTCACCGCCAGTTTTTACTAGCAAACGATGAGTTTCAGCGGTTTTTCCTTTTGATTAAATAAGAAATGTAATGCGTGCCGCAAATGTACTTTTTCAAGCACGAAACTCGACATTTTCAACGAGGTATAATTCTTTGTCGGCGTTACTTTCGCAAAATATAACATGTATGGCTTTGGTGCTTGATATCAGTAGAATAAAATGATACGTATATTCAAATCATAACATTGCATACTTAAGTCTAGCCACATCTGTTAGAAAAACCGGTAATGACCTTCCGGTACACCAAGTATAGATTCGTTATTTATTATTTTAATTACGTGTGCTTTACGTCAGTAGTGTCGAACGGTCTTTTTCAAGATAAAAGAATATGTTTTCATCGCGGCGAACGTTGTTGACCGAGACAAATGTGGAAACATATCTAACGATGAAAACTTTTCATCGAGTTATCCACTTTGCGCTACGTAATAACAACTACCATATAAACATTATAAGTGTTTCTGAAATTTTAAAATTATTTATTTTATGTATCGACGATTGTTAGTATTTGTTTCGCTCATATCTATTTGTCTATACGTAGATACTGTCGCGCTTGGGAAAAATAACAAGAGATAAAGTAAAAGAAAAATGCAGAACAATAGAGAAGCTAGCGATATGTACACTGAAAACTTCTGTGATATTGCATAATTACAAAAAGCTGTCATGTATGTTAAAGCAATTCACTAATCGATATCTATTCCTTTATATTAAATCTAATATTCGCATATTACACAGGGCAAAGCGTGTTGTTATACACAATTTTACATCAGAGGGTAATTGTATTTTGCGGCGTAGGTATGTGTGTGTTAACTACATAGGTAGATTGACCTTTTGTAGTTCCATGATTTAATTATTAGTCGTTTTCCCTCGGAGCTACTGCGAATATGTCTCTTTGTTTTGGACAGGATACAAATCTCCATTATATTTCCCCGTGCTGTTCCACAATTTCAAAATCAATCTGCGAAATGGATTATATTCCCACAAATCATATTTGCATGTTCGGAACTTATTGTATCGCGACAGAGGATTAACAAGTTCGAGAGCACGAAATATGCAGTATAAATCACTATGGCTGCTTGCGACGCGCGGCAACAAATTTCAACTAAATTGAGAATTGAAAGTATTGACGGGTCGAAATATGTATATATATATATATATATATATATATATATATATATATATATATATTGTTATAATGTCGAGATATTAATGTAAAGGTGTTTCAAATTTCGTGTTTTTTTTTGGAGAATAAATAAAACACATAATTTGCATTCACTTTCAAAAACTTTTTATTGGTAATTGAAGTAGTTGAATTTGATGGAGCCTGTGGTTGATTGACTTGATCAATAAGGTTGATATACAACCCCTTTCCACATTAACTTTTGTAAATTCTGTATACGCATTTCGACAACCAAGTTGTCATCATCAGCAGATAATTTCAAAGTGTCGCACCTGGTAAAACACGGCGAAAAAACAACCGTACGAAAATCAAACTCCGTACGCGATCCACACCGTTCAAAACCAAGATGTACACTCTGTACATCTAGTACTAGTACACTGTGTACATCTAGTACTAGTACACTAGTGTACATCTTGGTTTTGAACGGTGTGGATCGCGTACGGAGTTTGATTTTCGTACGGTTGTTTTTTCGCCGTGTTTTACCAGGTGCGACACTTTGAAATTATCTGCTGATGATGACAACTTGGTTGTCGAAATGCGTATACAGAATTTACAAAAGTTAATGTGGAAAGGGGTTGTATATCAACCTTATTGATCAAGGTAATTGAAGTATCAGATATGACATTTATATTCGAAAAATAATATCTGTCAAATGGCCTCCTCTTGCAGCTCCACAGATGTACACTCTTTTGTTAAAATTTTCAATGGCATTTTGACATAATTGAGGCTCCATCTCACCAATGACACAAATAATTTCATTTTTCAAAGCAATAATTGATTGCGGATTGTTTTTATAAACTTGACTTTTCACATAACCCCAAAGAAAATAGTCTAACGGTGTCAAATCACATGATCTTGGCGGCCAATTAACATCACCGTTTCTTGAGATTACACGTCCGGGAAATTTTTCTCTCAATAAATCATTTGATTCGTATGCAAAGTGAGGTGTAGCGCCATCCTGTTGAAACCACATATCCTCTAGATCAATATTCATTAATTCAGGCCACAAAAATTAGGTTATCATCCGACGATATCAATCACCATTGACAGTTACAGCTTCACCAGCAGTATTTTCAATGAAGTAAGGTCCAATTATACCACCTGACCATAATGCACATCAAACAGCTACTCGTTTAGGATGCATAGGTTTCTCATGAATAATTCGTGGATTTTCTTCACCCCAGATACGGCAATTTTGTTTATTAACATAGCCACCAAGTTCAAAATGTGCCCCATCGGAAAACATTATTTTTTGAGAAAAATCAGCTGGTTGTTCATTGATGAAATTGACAAATGAACGACGTTTTAAATGATCAAATGGCTTCAATTCCTGTGTTATTTGAACCTTATATGCCTTCGGAGCTAAATCCTTGTGTAAAATACGCCATGTTGTTGATCCACTAAGTCCAAGTTTTTGCGAACGTCGTCTAATGGACATTTTAGGATCTTCAGCAATACTTTCACGAACCAAACCAATATTTTCTTGTGAACAACTACTACGACTGGATTTTGCACTTTTTTGATCTTCCACGGAACCGGTCTCTTGAAATTTTTTAATAATTCGACTAATAGTGCTTTCAAATGAACGATCATGTAAACCATAAAATTCACGTAATTTTCTAACAACTCTTTTCACAGAACGCTGATTTTCATAAATTAATTCAACAATTTGAACGCGTTGTTGTACCGTGCACGAAGTCATTTTTATAAATGTCATACATCACACTTTTTAAATGCCCACACATGTAGATAAATTCAGTGCGCCATCTATATTTTATTTATTCTTAAAAAAAACCGCGCAATTTGAAACAACCTTTATTTATCAATATGTATTAGATATAAATGATATCAAAACCACACATGGTAATATCCAGAAACGTATAGAAATTGAAAAACGTAGGAATAATTTTTAAAATAAATAATTCCGAAAATGTCAAATAATAATTAAATAAGTAAAAGAAATTTAAAAAAATAAAAATGATACTTCCCTTCCTAATTTTATTACTCTTATGTCCCAGCGTATGGTCATTCGGACCACTCTTTTGGTTCAATTAAAAAAATATGAACAATTTGCCCAACTATATACCGTTTGCCAAAAAAAATCTTTGCACATAGAGAAAAAATAAAAAAAAACTTTTTTTTTTATTAATCCCCTTTATATATACAATCTGTTCATTTATAATGAACAATAAGTATTCTATAAGAAATACATATATACACATACATATGTTTATATTCAAATGGCGGTTGAAAATGGGATGTAGAGTTAAGCTACAATAAGCAACTCATAAAAAAAAAGATGCATTGATTTCTAATTTAAATCACCATTTTTTTAAAATTTTTTCACACATTGTTTTATAAACATATGTCTTTTTAATATAATAAATAAAAAAACTTCTATAACAATGAAAATATCCTAATGTAGTATATTAAAAAAGGAAAATAGTCCAATTTCTCTACTGTCAAAAAAATGTTTGCACACTTGATGAACTATTAAGCCTGATGTAAATTTTTGAATTTTTAGTGCTAATAGTTTGTGTGTCCACCTTGAGCATCAATTACCGATTGCAGACGTCTTCGCATTGATTGAATAAGCTTAGGAATATTATATTCTAGCGATATTTTGTCCCACTCTTCTTTAATGAATCTTATCAATTCGTTTCTATTGGTTGGCGATCTTTTTTTATAGATGAACCCACAAATTTTCGACAGGATTAACATCAGGATTTTGGGCAGGAGTGTCAATAACTTTCGTGCAGTTGTATAATAACCAGGACTTACACAATTAAGATTTATGTTTGGGATCATTACGAGGGAGCGTTTTTATATTCGCGGAATGGGGGACAAGGGGTGGAAATAAAAAAACCAAATTATTTTTCTTTTTCAATATATTCACCTGCAAGACGGATACATTTTTCACATCTTTCAATTAATTTATTTATACCCTCATAAAAAAATGATTTCTCTTTATCTGCAAAATACGCCGAAACTGCCTCCTTGACTTCATCATCGGCAGTAAATTTTTTTACCCGGCAGCTCTTTTTTCATTTTCGAAAACAGGTAATAATCACTCGGGGCCAGGTCTGGGCTGTAGGGTGGGTGATTCACAATTTCGAAGCCCACCTTATGCAGGGCAGCTAACGCAACGCGGCTCTTGTGGACGGGCGCGTTGTCGTGCAAAAGCAGAACACCTTTTGTCAGTTTTCCCCGTCTTTTCTCTTTAATGGCTTCTTTTAGTCGCTCTAATATTGAAGCGTAACATTCTCCGGTTATAGAAACACCTTCATCTTTATAATCAATCAACAATATTCCTTCCGAGTCCTAAAATACCGTTGCCATGAGTTTCCCAGCTGATTGTGACACTTTAAATTTCTTGGGAGGTGCTGTGCCCTTTTTATGCCACTGCATGGAGTCTTGTTTGGACTCAGGTTCATAATGATGAACCCAAGTTTCGTCTCCAGTAACAATTCCACTCAATACACCATCCTTGTCTTCATTACAGAGGTCCAAAAATGCACGCGAACACTCTACGCGCTGTTGTTTTTGCGGCGGCGTGAGCATACTCGGCACCCATCTTGCGCTGACCTTAGACATGCCGAGATGATCGTGTAAGATTTTAAAAATTTTTGTATCGGATACTCCAACCATTTCTGCGAGTTGTTTCTTGTTTAGTCGAGCATCTTCGAGTACAATTTGTTCAACTTTTTGGATAAGTGCTGGCGTGGTCACCTCAATGCTCCTGCCCGGCCTCGGGTCGTCTTCAAGGGATTCCCTTCCTTGTTTAAATAAACTATACCACGTGTACACCATGGTTTTTCCTGGACAAGAGTCGCCGTAAACCAATGACATCTCATTCATTATGGTCGCGACTGATTTTCCTTGCCTGGTAAGGAACTTTATAACGGCACGATATTCTATTTTTTCCATATTTCACTGTTCACTCCTGATCATGTTTTTTGGTTGACGATAGCTCAAAGACTAACTGTCTAATAACAATGAAACTTCGTATTTATACTAATCATGAGTCGCTGCACAGGGCACGCCCCCAATGCGCCTACTCACCCCTCTACAACCCGCTCATTCCGCGAATATAAAAACGCTCCCTCGTATATTGATAGAATTTGCATTTAAATTTATTCGAATTATCCGGGTCAATGAAACCGAATTTTTTAATGTTGGCTGTCGGTTCGTTTTTCAAAATATCAAGATATACTTCCTTAGTCATTATTTGATCCAAAATCCTGATTATACTAACTCCCTTGCTGGATATACAGCTCCACACTATTACGGACAGTTTTCCAAACTTTACTGTAGGAATAAGATTTTTATTATTTAATGCTGTCAGAGGTTTACGCTAAACTCTCTGCGGTCCGTTATGGTAATAAAGCATCATTTTCGTCTCATCTGAGAAAATAACATCGCCCCAGTACTCTGAAGGAAATGATATGTGTTCGGGGGCAAATCGTTTTTCGATATTTTCAGCTGAGAGCAGGGGTTTTTTCCTAGCCATTCATGAAGAGTATTTGTGTTTTTACAACACATTTCGGATGGTTTCGTGGGAAACACTTAACCAAAAGCCTTAAGATTCATAATATTTTTTCGAGTTCTGATCCAATCTGTAGTTTGTATCGTGCCAATGTGTGTTGTATATTATTACTACTACTATTATAATTACGTATCAACAGTACGGAACCCATAATATTATTGCTACATACAACGTGTGGAGGCTATTCAGAAACGTTTCGCGAGTTTCGTCGCAGCCGGGCGTAATATCTAGTACATGTGCTTTGAAAATTCAAACTTAAATTGATGAAAGGAAAGTTAGCGATATACTAAAGCTAATTAAGCTTGTCAATATCCTCCGATCTATTAAGCAAAATCATGTTCAATACCCCTCCGCGATCGTTAAGGGCACCACCGTTGTTTCATATTGCCAGGTGTATCACTAGTGCTTGTAGGAAGTCTCTTGTATTTAGAATGACGTGTACTTTCAACAGTGTATATGCCAATGTTGACATATTCGCTATCAAACTTCTGCTGTTTTGAAATTAAACGCAAATATTGTGTCACTCTTAAAGTTTAGTTGATTAAAACCTTCAATGTCATTCTTTCTTTATTTTCGTTTCTTGTTGATTATATTCACTCCTAAATAGTTGAAATTATCTATCTGGAAGGGACATTTGATTATATTTCAGGTGGTTTCCTTGAAATCTCCTAGTATTTTTTTCGGTTTATTTTCAAGTGTGGTTATCCTGCTTCTTAAGTGCCTTCTTTCCATACATCTCCTATCTTTTGCCACAAAGACTACGCCGTCTGCGTTTGCTATAACTTGGGTCAGGCTACGTGATGGTTCACATTGCTTCGATCTCTCCCTTTAATGTGATGTCGAATAACATTGTGCATAATCCAGTTTCGGGTGCTTTTAATGTCTTTCTTTTTTGTTACATGTGGCTACAAATATATGTATTTATGCATATTAATCGTTAGAATTTAGGGTAACAATATGTTGGATTATTAACCTATTTTTGTTCCACGTACAATAATAAAAAGAAATAAAAGTAAGGTATGTGTAAAAACTACTAAAACGTATTTGAGACTGAAAACAAGAGAAAGAAAGAGAGGAAAATCGTAGCCGAGTCGAGATTGTACTATCAGGACAATAATGAGTGAACGTAACCCACATGAAGGCGACTGAAGCGATAGACGACAATGGAAAAGGGGACTAGCAAAGCGTGCGACGCTGTAAAGCGAAATAATATTATTTAAGTTGGGATTCTGTTTTTATTACGTACCTTGATGTAACTGCTGCTGGAAGGAAACGCCGAATTGCGGTGAAAAGTCAATTGTCATCGTTCCACCACTAATTAAAACATAATATCGAAAGCACTCTGAGAATTAATCGCGGGCAAATGAAATCCATAAAATAGAGGTGCATCGGAACGATTTATTGAAAGAGAAATATGCGTGTAATATTAATGTTGTAATATATTACAGAATGTGACGATGTTATTTGCTTTTGTAATTTATATTAACATCGATTTTGTAAATCCACTGAAAACGATACTCACTAATGCTATATATTTGAAAATGTCGACGTATGTTTTAAAATATTATTATGTGTGTTTCACAAATTTTGTAAATATTATATGACGCATGACTACCAACAGAACATTAATAAATCAAGTGACATACGAATTAAATAGATTAAAAGAAATTATAATTGGTGTATACATTGTAAATCCCCATTTTGCTAGTAATTTCAAACCATATCCATAGATAACATATTTTTAAAGAAGAAAACTTTTCTTCTGTTTCCAAATTCTTTATTTATTTGACTTCCAGTAATTCTGTTCTTTTCTTTCTCCATAACTTTTAATACAAGTTGGTTAGAAATTTATTGATAATCGTTAGGCAGGGCGATTCTATGATTAATTCTGAGTTGACAACTTTATTATCGAAAATAGTTTTATTGCTTTCCAAAATATTCTCCTTGAAAATCAATGCAATTTTGCATTCGTTTCAATCAATCCGAAAAGCATTGCTGCTACTGTGAAGGCGGTATCTCCAAAATATTAGTTTTGAATGCCTCAACTGCCTCTTCCGGCGTAGAAAACCGTTGACTAAAAAGTTTATTCTTAACGTGTGGAAACAAAAAGAAATCACAGTGCTAGATCAGGGCTGTACGGTGGATGGCTCATCAATTCAATGTTTTGCCCGGTCAAATATTCAATTATTTGAACTGACCTGTAAGAGCTGGCATTGTCATGGTGGAGAATGGCCTGCCGTTTTCGGATTGTTTTCC
This sequence comes from Dermolepida albohirtum, assembly GCA_031893035.1. Taxonomy (NCBI): domain Eukaryota; kingdom Metazoa; phylum Arthropoda; class Insecta; order Coleoptera; family Scarabaeidae; genus Dermolepida; species Dermolepida albohirtum. The sequence goes on from JAVIWB010005574.1 coordinate 22,145, forward strand.
TTATTTCTTCAAAAAATTTTGGGAAACAAATAGTTGTGACCCATTCGGAATTGTCCGTTCTACGACTTTTTAAAGGCACGGTTGCAACGTGACCGGTTTTTCCGAAAAAAACAGGCGACCATTTGTTTTGATGTGCTTCGAGCGCGAACAACTTTTGTTGGTTTTGGTTCATCTTGGAATACCCACACAGTCGACTGCTGTTTACTATTGGGCTCATACGTAAGATACAAGAATCATCACCTGTGACGACTTTATAAATATTCTTTGCAGCACAGCTATTGTATTTTTTGTTCATTTTTTGGCACCAATCGGTGCGGGTCTTTTTTTGAGCGGTTATCAAATTATGTGGTACGTAAACATAGCTTCTCAACGGCTAAATGTTCATGCAGGATCTTATGCACGTTGATGTTACTAATACCTAGAGATGGTTTGATATCACGGTATGTCACATGATGGTCTTGCATTATCAATTCAGACACTGCAATAATGTTTTCCGACACAAAACATTTGTGGGACTTGAATTCACTATACCAACGATATACTGTAGTTTTCGATGGTGTTTCATCACCATATAAAGAATTCAGCTCGTCGATGTATTCTTGTTGAGATAATCCACGCCGAAAGTTATGAAAAATAATTGCATGAAAATATTTGCGAGTTAATTCCATTTTTGCGCTGACATAAAATTTTCAAGTTACTGTCAACAATAGAAGTAGCGACCGTATAATAAAACTGTCAAGGTAAATATATTGTTAAGAATGACAAACTTCACGATGCAATCATCAGATAGGAGGCAACACTAACAATGTTGCCAGTTCCCGAAATATAAACGGCTACCGTCGTATTTCCTTTGTTTTAGGTTTACCGTTTAGCCTGAAGTGTTGGCGAAACAATTATTATTATTTTTAATAAAGACATTTTGTAAAAATCACATAACTGAGTTTGTGTGTTTAATTTTATTTTACATCTAAATAGGTTTAAAGGCAAAATGAAGCAGCTTAATAGAGTATTTAATTTCATTACGTCATTATATGAAAATATCGAATTTAACCGTAAAACATAAAGTTATAATAACACTAAGTTTATAGATATACCAGTAGGTATGTAGAAACGTAAGGTGATTATAACCGAGACAAAAAATAAAACATTTTTATGATGAATTTATGAATTCCCGAACTATAAACGGCTACCCACGTAATATCAAATTTTGTTGAGTCAAAGATCGTCTGTTGTCTTTAAAATATATCGTAATTTTAGATAAGAAAATATAGAAGAATTGCTTGTAAATATTTATTGTAATTTGTATGTATCTAGAACATACATATTTGTAAATGCTTATGTGCGCGAAATAAAAATAAATTCTTTGCTTAAAAAGGTTCAGATCGATTGGCATCTAGTATTCAACTACTAAGTAAATAAATCGAATGGGATTTCAATCTTAGTTGACATCTAAGTATCTTCACAAGTTCATACATACATATATACGAGAAATTTGTGTCAGCTTTCTAGGGACGTACACATCCAATAAAGCAAATATGTATACTTACTTGTAATATGTACGTTTCAATGGAAATACGTATTCCTAACATTTCTTAATATCTACAATTGTTTTAATTGTTCGTTTTTATTTTATTTTTTAAACTTCTAATGATGTAATCTATCTACAACTCTATTATCAGAGAAGATATTGATTTGTCCGGACAGTTTGACATGTGAGGTATTTCCCTTGTCTTTTTAATCATACTGAATATTTTTGGCACTGACTGCCACACCAAACACTTAATAATTTCACAAGAGGCAGACAATATTTAAATTTTCTGATGATTTTTATGGTGGCATCATGTTATTGCCGAATATATTTCGATGGATCTTGAGTCCTTTTCTTATCTTATAGTTCCCTTGGGTGCTTTTTAACGTTGGACGGTGATCTTCAACCTGTAGGACGCCCCCCCCCTAGGGGTCACGATAATACAAAATGGAATGTCAAACATATTAAAAATTGCAATAAAATACATTATAACATAAATTACAAACTAATTAACAATTATCAGTGACTCCCTTGGACCTATTGTGGAACAAAGATTTTAGAAAGAAGGTTTAATATTTGAAATTAACTCAGAGTTCTTTTTCTATATTTAGCTGAGTCTGTCTTAAAAGCAGCCACCGTAGGAAATACCGTTTCGCAAAGGTAGGATGTTCAAATGGTAATTGTACACAAAATGCTCTTATTTTCAGAGCAGAAAGCTCGTCATTTTACCCTGCCCAAAATTCAAACAGTGATGTATTACTAAATCGTCTTTTAATTTCGTCACTTGATCTCTATGAAGATTTCTCCTTTGGTAGTTGCGAGACTTTAGGGAGTATTTTGAAATGGATCTCTAATCCACTCGTAACTGAATTCAATGTAGTTGTCGTAAGTAAAAAAAAATACTTTTTAGAATTCTTTGCCAGCGTGGCTATATGATTTTCAATGGTTGCAAAAACAATTTTAATATGTTGCCCTTCGACTTTGTAAGTTTTAACAAATAACAAATTCATCCACGTTTGCAAACATTTCTAAATTCTCTGGCTTTATACTTCTGCTCCACAATTTTAATTTTCCACAAAAAGCATTAACTTTATCACTCGTATCTAAGATCTGGGCGTTTGCTCTTCGGAGTTGAAATTCGAGGTATTTCATTTATCAAATATGTCGATCACGAACAAATTATCTAGAAACTTCTCGACTTTCAGTCTGTTTTCTTCTTCTAGAAAAATGCTGATTTCGTCTCTTAATTTATAAATGCATTGCAAAACTTACCAAAGTAATAATCATCTTGCCTCGATATAAAACAGAAGCGCTGTACTGCACTGATGTCCTTAAAAAGTGCAACAAATATTTTTGATTTAACTTGTCTTCTTCTGATATAATTTACTACGGTTATAACCCGAACCCTTTGAAAGCCAGAACTCTTTTTCGTTCTTGGTTACATGATTTGCGCCTTAGAGTGTTGTAAATGTTAAATGCACAGATTATTCATCATTGATTTCAATCTACCATTAGTCTAATTTCGTACATTGTCTAGATTTGTTTGTAGGATTTCAGATGCTCTAAATGCGTTTTTGTTCGAGGCTATAAATGCCGTACCATTAGTCGCTGCTACACTGGGAGAAGTAGATAAGTCCGCCGTGCAAAGCAAGCAGAGCGGACCCAGCATGTTTCCTTGAGGTATACCAGCACGTATAGGCTGAAGATCAGTCTAATCATTTTCAAATTTCACTGGAAAATATTTTTTCTCCAGATACAAGGTCAGTATTAGGTAGTAGTTGGTTGGAAGTGTACATTTTAACTTATACAGCAAGTTTGTGTGCCAGATCCTGTCGAAAATTTGTCCGAGTCCAGTTTTCTTGGATGCATCTTTTATACTCCATATTCTCTTGCATTTCGCTGAGTAGTCTGTGATCTGGCTGTATTTTCGCATGCTTTTACCTGAATCAGGCAATTGTTTATTTAGCACAATAAAATATTGGTTGTTGGTAAACTCTAATATAATGGGTGGTTCATTATGATGTACTTTTTCAATGGTGATTTTTTAGCTGATGAAGCGTGAGTCGTGTCAAACTTTCACGCTATTTTAGTTAAGTATTGTGTGATATTTTTATTAGGGAAAGACTGGGCCCGGCACGACATCTACAAATTATTCAACTGTATTACGAAAATCAGTGTTAAAGCAACTTACGGTCTACGTAATCGGCTCACCGAACATACAATTCGCTATACCATCGAAATATTTGAAACGTAATCTTCATTGGATAATATGCGATCAAATAGACCACATCCAGCACCTAGTAAAGAAAATATAGCGAAGATGAAGAATGATGGCAATGGAAAATGTACGCGATGATCCTGAAGAATTGACTCGACGTAGATCTCAATAGCCTAGTTGGTCGTATGGTACAACTTGGCGTATTTTACATAAGAATCTTGGTTTAAAAGCATACAAAGTTCAACTCGTTTAAGAATTGAAAGCGATGGACCTTTCGAATAGTCACCGTTTCAGTCTTTGCGCTCTTGAAGGCTCTTTCAGCAACGAGGCCTATTTCTGATTTAATGGATACGTAGCCATTAAATCAAAAATAGGCCTGGAGTAAAGAGCAATCCGAAGAGGTTCGAGAGTTGCCGTTACATCCAGAAAAAAGCTCGGTTTGGTGTGGTTTATAAGCAAGTGGAACCATCGGTTCAAATTTCTTCAAAAATGAAGACGGCTGACGGCTAACTGTGAAAGGCGCCAGTTATCATGCCGTGATAATAAACTATTTGCTGCCTGAAACTGAAGCTCATGATCTCGACGACATTTGGTTCGAGCAAGACGGTGCTACTTGCCACACAACCCGTGAAAGCATGGCTTCATTGCGAGAACAATTTGGTGAACATTTAATTTCACGTAATGGACTTCTGCAATGGCCATCTAGATCATGTGATATCGTACCTTTAGACTTTTCCTTTGGGACTACGTAAAGCCCAAAGTCTATATTAATTAGCGGATTCGCGGAATACCACTTGAAATGCTGGATCGCGTCATCGAAATTGAAAAAAGAATAGACCATATTAGGAACAATTAGGACCAACATTTGAAGGAAATACTTTCAAGAAATAAATGTCACGATTGGTTCTTTTGTATGATAATAAAGAATACCCGACAAAATTGAAGATTTTATTTTTTTTTTTTGAAAAAAATACCTCCAAATGAATCACTTTCATGTGGTAATTCTTTAAGAATTACGTCACACATCCTACTAGGTATCATATATATAATGCTTTCAGAACTGTCTCTCGTTCTTTGATGGGTACACTCGGAGTATTAAACTTTTAGGTTTCCTTTCTAGCTAATGGATTGAATTCTTGTCCTCGGTTCATACCTTCCCATTAGTTTACAAATAACTGTCTCCATCAACTTGTCATTTATGCACGGTTTAGTTTCAAAATGTAGAAACACTAATACTAAATATGATAATGTGATTTTGATGCAATTACTTAACGGGAATCAAACTTTCATCCTTTGTATACGTAAACAGTAATATATAATAAAATTCAGTGGAGAAGTTTGAATTCGGAAGTTTGTCAATAATGTGTTATTTATGACATGCACATAACGAGAAAGTTTCGCCAACGTCCAGTGAACGCAATCTGACCATTCCTCTTGAATATTAAACCTCGAACGACATCGATTAATGTGTTATATGTACCAGTAGTTGCAATGAGCGATGGGAGAATGGTACGAACTTCGACACAGTTACTAGATGTAATTAGCGCACGGAGAACCGTTAAATAATAAATAAGCCGTTTTCCAATTAATAATTGACGATGTATCTCATATAATAGCTATGGCAACTCGAAACATGGCTGACAACGAAACTGCGAAACGAAGGAATTGATTAAGGAATGAATAAAACATTTTTGTCTAAATTTTTTTATTTGCGTTCCTTTTTTCTGAGTAAACTATTAATTAAGTTTTCTGTGAAATTATTATTTTTCGCTATAATTTTAACGCTATTTTATTTTTCTTGTCTGTCACTTTTAATCAGAGGTTTTGCGAAAGCTCTATGGAATACGGAGCTGTAAATCGCTAGTTTCTGAGATAGTGAACGAATTCATGGGTGCAGAATCTGTGTTTATGAGTTTCCTGTACATTTTAACTCTTTCAGGCTTGGTGGCCAGTTATATACCACCTATTTAAGAGTTCTCAAAACCACTTTTTATATCGTCTTGTGCCAATTTGCTAAGCAATTACTTTTTTTATAGTCGTCGTTGATCGTTTAATGCGAAACTTTTACTCTAGAGTGCGCTGGGTAGATTAACAGATTTATTTGAAAATGTGGTAATGTGTTGTTTTTCAATGGGACTTTCCCGAACGTAATAAAAAGTGCTCAGAGTGTTTATTATTTAACGAATTCGGTGTTACTCTATGGTATAGTGTCTGTTTAATTATTTTATAACAAAAGTATTATAATATATAACCACTGTGACTATAGTAGGTTTCACATAATGTACATATTTATGTTGCATTATAAGGATGCCGCGTGTAGTTAATGAACGTGATATAGAAGATATTTTGTTCGAAAGTATACCTTCTGATTGCGAAAGTGTGTGCAGTTTTGAATCGGATGAAAGAGAAAATTATGAGATGCAAACGGACCCGATGGGGCTCGGTGACATACCTTCTGGGCTCCAGCTAAATCCTGAAGATGAATTTGACTTGAACGATGACATAACCATTTCAAATTTGCCTGACACTACTGGTAGTGGTACTACGAGCGCTTTATCTACTCAAACTGTTATGAAGGAACCAAAATGTAAGAAAATTTTCAGAATGGGGGAGCCGGAAAAGTACACTGGAGGCGGGGGTGTAGCAAACGATGTAATAGAGTTGGAGAATATCACACCTACGCCTATTGTTTAGATTTCGATATATACTATATACTGGCAAGGATAGTGACAAAGTACAAACTGTTTTCGGTGGTAAAGTTGTTCGACAATTTTGCGTGGATTTGAAATCGAAAAATCACAAAGTCTTTATTGATAATTATTTCAATAGCTATGCCTTGCAAGAAGATTTGTATAAAGATAACATATTTGCTTGTGGTACCGTAAACTCAAATCGTAAATATTTACCTAAACTAAAAGAAGACGAAGTTCTAAAAAGGGGAGAACACGAGTCAGGGTGAGTAACACAAATATCGCCTTTCTAAAGTGGACAGACAAAAGATCAGTTTCTATGCTTACAAACTACATAGAACCGAGAAAGACTGGTATTGTTACTCGCGGGGAACACAATGGAGCCAAAAATGAAATAGCTTGTCCTAAAGCTATGTTACAATACAACAATTCTATGAACTATGTGGACAAATTCGACCAACTAAAAAGCACTTATCCTATAGACCGAAAATCACGTAAATGATGGCAACGAATATTTTTTCACTTTTTAAACTGTGCTGTCACAAACACCTTTGTGTATATGGAACATAATCCAGAACTAGACCACCTCAGCAACAAAAATTTTTGAAGAAGTGTTTACTAAGGGATCCTAGCACCAGCTCAGGTGAAGAACCCCCAATTATGCTCCAAACGCTTCCACAATAGCTATGCATCTTCTCCTGTACAAATTTAAAAAATTCAACAGAATTACGTCTGGAAGGCAGCACATATCAGCCCGAGCGAACCACTTCTCGAAAAAGAGAAAAAGTCCGGTGCCTACTATATGGCAATGCGAAACCTGTAAAGTCCCTCTTTGTATACGAAAAGATAAAACGCTTTTTTCAGATTTTCATAGAAAATAAATTTGCTTATATATTATACTAAACTTTTCCTAACAATTTGTTTCGCAAACAGCCACGGTAGTTGGTATACTAACCACCCTAATTTGTAAAAGCCCAAACGGTTTTTTCTTATTTTATATGTTTTTTGTAATAAATAAACGCTAATTAACTTAAAAATGCAATTGTTTTTATTCTGAAGAAATATATAAGAAAGCGTGGCTGAAAGAGTTATAAACAAAATTATTACTGCTTCGCTTTATAGCAAGATCTAGAAAGTTAATAGAGTTTTCAATTTCTAATTCTGTAGTAAACTTGATTGAAGGATTTACGTATTCCAACTTTTTAAATTCCGTACATCCATCAATCAAATTATGTGAAGTAGTTTCGATACTAAACATTGCGTCATTTTATGTCGAATATATTTCAAATAAAACACTTGCTTTAATTGTTTCACTTTATTATTCAACTTAATTAAATCACACTTAATGTAAATGATAGATTGCCTGATCTAGTATTTAGTAATACCAGGTCGTTCGATGAGAAAAACACGATTTTATGGTTTGAAATATATTTTATTATTCAATATAACCTCCCTGAACTTCAATACACTTATCTCAGCAACCTTTTAATTTATGGATTCCATCCTTGAAGTGAGAATCCGGAAGGTTATCGAAATACGCTTCCGCGGCTGCTATTACCTCTTCGTTCAATGGAAATCGTTTTCCGCGCGTGAATTTTTTGAGATGTGAGAACAGCCAGAAGTCAGAAGGAAGTAAAGCTGACGAATAGATAATTTGTATTTTAATTCACTGATTTTTGCGATGGCTTTTTAAGCTGTGTGAGAAGACGCGTTGTCTCGAAGAAAAATAATTTTTTCTTTTGTAAACTAAGTCTTTGTTCATGAATTTTTACATCCTACTGATCCCAAAAGGTTACTTGGTTTAATGTTTTACCAGTTTGGAGATAATCCACAAACGAAATTACTTTTGCATCAAAAAAAGAACTGATGCTGACTTCTTAGTCGATTTCTGGAACCTTACTCGCTTCGGAGCCAAAGTACCGCATTTACACCACCTTCTTAGCCTCTTGTTTTGATCATGGATAATGGTGGTAGACGCAACACAATGATATATTTGCTATAACTGTTGAATTTTCTAAAATTTTTTGATTTTTTCTGAACATAATCTAGTAGCTTTATCTCGCTACAAATCGTGTCGAGTTTTATTAAAAAGTTTTTCTTAAGTCGTTTAAATTACTGTTCAAGCATTATTTAAGTTTTAATTACGAGTTCAATTTTTTGCGTGTATAGAATTTAAGTTATGAAAGTTTAAAATTTTTAATTTTTTTAAAAAAAGTGGTGCAATTAAATCGCCAGATTTGATTAACCAAACACAGGGCATTGTCTTGCAACCAAAACAATTTGGACTTGGAGTCGATCAACCAGCTTCGTCAGGTGATAACCATGATCTTTTGCGTTTAGGGATTTCGAAATAAATACATTTTTTATCACCCGTCACTATGCAGAAATGACTTCCGATCATACTTTCGAAGCAGTATTTCACAGACGATTTATCGATTTTCCATTTGCTTGTTATTCAATTGATGTGTCCCAATTTGTTGCTCGTAATGGGTCGCTAGTCATTTTTTGGGCCACGTTTAACGCATCTTCAATTGTTTTTGAGCTTGGGCTTGATCTTCATCCAATAACTCCTGCAGTTTCGCATCTTCAAACTTTTTCGGACACGAAACTCGACATTTTTAAAGAGGTATAAATCTATGACGGTGTTATTTTCGCAAAATATAACATGTACGACTTTGAAACTCGATGTTAGTAAAATAAAACGATATATGTTTCAAATAATAACATTGCATACTTAAGCCTAACGATATCTGTTAGAAAAACCGGTAATGACTTTCCGGTACACCTGGTACAACTACTAGTACAGCAGGCAATACTTAAAATATACAGTTAGAGTCTGTTGCCAGTTCTAATATTACATATCTCCACAAAAGCAAGGCCGGAGTTACTATGCAAAATAACTTAATTAACAACTTGTTTTTAATATTGTTAGGGTACCTACCATATACTTCTTATCGCAATGATCCATATCTTTTTGTAAACGATCTGAACATTCAACTGAAGATGTCATTATTTCTATTCACACTCTAAAAACTAATTTAATATTCTCCGTATATCTTCGCGAAATTGAGTGAAGCGTTAGGAAACAAAAACTAATATAAACTAGGTGTACGGCGTATAGTCGTTCACACCTAGAAACTTAGTAGGGAGTTTCTGCGGGATGAAATGTGGAAGGCTTAAATATGTAGAAAGTTCAGAGTCGGTTTATTAAAACGCCTGAGAAGCGGGAATAGAAAAAAGCTAATGAAGCTCCTGAGCAAAAGTGTCGAAAATACATCTTCGGTAGACGGGGCTTTAAAGTGTTTTATTACGGTTAATGAAACATTAATTAGAGTTCGAAAAAATATTCGTCTACGTTTTTCGTAGGAAAATTTGATGAATTAAAATTGGAAATTTCGTCAATAATTATGAAAGTTATTGAACCATGTGTACCGACGATCAATCCACGATATACTATTTACTGGTTGGTTGTAAATAAATATTATGGAAATTATATTTTGAAGAGTGCTTATGATTACAAGTACTGAAATTTTATGAACATAATATAGTAATAACAATTATTGACATTTGTTTAATGAAAACAATATGAAAGGCCCAATAAATTGAAATATTCATATATTACATATATTGAAATATAAATATTCACATAATATATGTAATATATAATGACGTTATAGAAAATAAAATTATCAAAATAATTAATAATCTAGGTAAATATTGTATGTACATAATATTTTAGGAATAGTGTCACATAAAAGTGATACTAGGTGTACCGGAAAGTCATTACCAGTTTTCCTAAAAGATGTCGCTAGGCTTAACTATGCAATATTACGATTTGACACATATGTCATTTTATTCTACTGACATCAAGCTTAAAACCCATACATGTTATATTTTGAGAAAGTAACACTGTCATAGATTTATACCTATTTGAAAATATCGAGTTTCGTGTCTGAAAAAGTGCATTTGCGCCACGCATTACTTTTCTTATCTAATCAATAGAAAAAAGCCGCTGAAAGTCATCGTTTGCTGTTAGAAACTTACGGTGAGCATGTTCAAACCATAAAAACATGTGAGGCGTGGTTTTGACAATCCAAAAGTTGTGATTTCAATGTGGCAGGTAAAGAACGTTCTGGTAGACCGAAAAAGTTTGAAGATGCGAAACTGCAGGAGTTATTGGATCGTTTTCGAGTGTGGGTTGGGTCTACAACCCAAACTCAAAAACTATTAGCAGAAGCGTTAAATGTGGCCGAGGAAATCATAACAACCGATAACGAGATATGGGAAAAAATTCGAAATATGGGGAAATGGATGCCACATTAATTGAATGACAGGCAAATGGAAAACCGAAAAACCGTCTGTGAAATGCTGCTTCAAGGGTATGATCGGAAGTTATTTCTGCATCGAATAGTAACGGGTGATGAAACATGGATTTATTTCGAAAACCGTAACCACAAAATCTCATGGTTGTCACCTGGCGAAGCCGGTCCATCGACTCTAAGGCCAAATTGTTTTGGTCGCAAGGCAATGCTCTGAGTTTGGTCAATTAAATCTGATGACTTCACTACTTTTTTTAAAAAAATTAAAAATTTTAAGTTCCACAACTTATATTATATACACGCAAAAAATTAAACTCATAATTAAAACTTAAATAATGCTTGAACAGTAATTTAAACGACTCAAGAAAAACTTTAATAAAATTTGGTAAAATTAACTTCCGGCTGCTTTCATCAGAAATGTGAAAACTACTTTGTAGCGAGATAAAGCTACTAGATTATGTTCAGAAAAATAAAAAATTGTGCAAAATATATCATTGCATTGGGTTAATTTTGAACATGGGCTTATGCATTAGAATTTTTTAATAGAATAAATTGAACATTTTTCTAAGCGCCACTGACATTGAACACCAATTTATTTTAATTCTAAAAGTGGATCGTTACTTTCCATTTTGAGTTCACTTTTTTTTAAACTTGGAATGCCTCAAAAAGCACTATACAAATTTTAGGAGACAACTATCGCATTGCTTCCTTTTTTAAATTTATATAATTATGACTTCCATGAACTTTATCCACAAACATCTCTCTGGTTTGCAAAATGTAGTACGTATTGACGGCTGCGTTATGAATTCGCAATGTGAGAAAAGGCGGGATAATTTCAAGCATATTGTAAGAGTTTATCAAGGACATTCTAACGACTTATATTTAATGTTTGTTTTTACGGCAACAAGAACGCAGCAGAACCTTCTGGCCCTGTAAAAATCCATAGCAACTCCGCAAGTCAATACTATTTAATTTTGATGTTCATCTCACTTATATAGAATCTAAATCATTATTTATTCAACATTCTATCGATAGCCTTTGAACTGTACTTAAAATAATAGGAAAAATTCCATATCTTATGCGTATGCATGTGGTTTGTTCAAAAGGAAAGGTGAATTTTGAATTTTCGCGCGCTGTGTACATTCGATTATCGAAATTTTTTTTGTTATGTTGGTACACATGTGTTAGTCATATGTTGGCATTATCAACCAATTTGGATTAGTAGTTTGTTGTTGACAACTGAAAAGCCTAGTCACGTTTGTGCGTTCTACGATTTTTAACTTTTGAAAAAATGGATCAAAGAATATGTATTAAATTTTGCGTTAAAAATGGAATAAAGTGCTCCAAGGTACTTGAAATGTCGACTGTGGCATTCAACGAGTCCACTTTGTCTCAAAAAAGTGTTTATAAGTGGTACAAGCGCTTTACAGAGGGCCGAGAAAATGCACGCCAAGTTCGATCAAATGTGAAGGTTTTGCTCACTATTTTCTTCGATTACAATGGCGTGGTGCATCATGAGTTCTTGCCAACAGGTCGTACGGTTAACAAGGAATATTACAAGGAAGTTTGCAACGTTCGCGTGAAGCAATACGGCTCAAAAGACCAATGAAAGGAAAGCGTTTTGCCACAATTGATGAGATAAAGTCGGAATCGAAGAACGAGCTGATGGCCATACCGAAAAGCGCATTTCAGAAGTGCTTCGAGGATTGGAAGAAGCGCTGGCATAAGTGCATTGTATCTGAGGGGGATTACTTTGAAGGGGACAAAATGGATATTCATGAATAAATACTTTTTAAAAAAATTCAAAATTCACGTTTCCTTTTGAACAAACCACGTATTTCACATATTTGCACTGCGAATGGTTATGACAACGATTTGATGTAGGATTAATTTAACTTTACTTCCCGTGGCGAGACATGCACAACAGCTCTTACATAATATCTCAGAAAATATTGGCTAAGTTGTAGCTTTTAAGTAGATTGAATGTTAAGCGGTCATTACTTAGAAACTAGGTAATATCCTGCACAACTGCCAGAACTAATATCATGCTTGGATCTCTCTTGTATTAAGTATATGAGTTTCATTCTGTGTGTCACCACTGACTGTTAATTTCTCATCACTAATGGAAATTGCAATATTGCTGCATATTTTCATTAGTTTGTTTTTGTAAAGTCTTAAAACAACTGGACAAAACACTAATAAATCTGTAGTTTAAAGTATCATATTTGCTTCCGCTTTCATATATGGGTGTAATCGTTCTTATGTTCCATATAATTGGTAATGTGGATGTATGAAGCACAAAATCATAAATTGCGCATAATGGTTTGCATGCGAGGATAGTTTGACAAGTAGTGAGAATGACACATAGGTGGCGCTCTAATTGGTAAAACAAATGCACTGTAATTTAGGTTGCCTATTTATATATTTACATTCCGATATTTAGATAAATCGGTTGATTAGTTTATTTTTGACAGCTGATTGAAAAAGAAGCAACACGTCGTTTTGTTAAAATGGAAAAAGCAGAGTATCGTGCAGTGGTTAAATACTTCGTAATTAAGCGTATGAAAGCTACCGAAATAAAAGATGAGTTACGGGAAACATTAGGTGAATCTGCTCCATCATCCGCCACAATAAGTAGATGAGTAAATGAATTTAAACGTGGTAGAACAAGCTGTGTTGATGAAGCGCGCTTTGGAGCACCCAAAATCGTGACTTCTAAGGAAATGATTATAAAAATCCATAATACTATTACGTAAGATCGACGACTCAAAGTGAGAGAGATAGCAGACAAAGCAAACATTTCAACAGAACGCGTACACCATATTTTAACGAAAGAATTGAGCCTTCCCAAGCTTTCGGCGAGATGGGTGTCGCGATTGCTTACGACTGATCAAAAGTTCACCCGTTTGCGCATTTCCAATGAGTGTTTGGACCTTTATAAGCGGAATCCGGTTGATTTTTGTAGGCGATTTGTTACTTGCGATGAAACTTGTATGCACTACAGTACACCCGAAACTAAACAACAGTCGAAACAATGGTTAGAACGTGGTTCTGCACCTCCAAAGAAAGCGAAAACCACTTTATCGGCAAACAAGGTGATGGCATCATTTTTTTGGGATTCAAAGACCATTTTGCTCATTGATTACCATCAGAAAGGTGCCACAATATACGGACAATATTAAGCAGAACTTCTACAAAAATTAAATGTTGAGATTCGTGCTAAACGGCTAGGAATGGCAAAGAAAAAGATTCTGTTTCACCGAGACAACGCTCTCTCGCATATCAGCACAGTTGCGATGTCCAAAATCCACGAGTTGCATTTCCAGTTAATACCGCATGCGCCTTATTCGCCGGATCTAGCCCCTTCCGACTTCCACCTTTTTCCAAAATTGAAAACGGCACTAGGTGGAAAGAAATTTTCGTCTAACGACGAGCTTGTCATCTTCGTAAATGAATATTTTGCAAGCCTTCCGGAATCGCATTTTAGAGATGGCATAAGGGCATTGGAGCACCGTTGGAATAAATGTATTGCTCTTTTAGGAGAATATATTGAAAAATAAAAATTATTTTGTATTTAAAAAAGTCGTTTTTCTTTTCCATTCTCTACCCTCGTATAAGTTCTTCAGACTTTTCTTATTAGTCGACGTGAATAAGACCTGGACGAAATCAAACGATTGAAATGTTATACAATAAAAAAAGTTTATTTAAAATGTATACGAAAATAATGCAAAACTTTACAATTATTTAAAATTCGAATTTATTATTTTATTAACAAAATAAACGTTACCATAAATGTGTAAATATTTATTTGTGTAATTTGCGATATATTTTCTGCAACAGTACAAAAGCGTTTCAAACTTATAATTGGGTATTATTTTTGCTATTTCGTTGCATTATAGCAATTATATTTTAATATTAAATATTCCATAGGGCGAATAACGATCCGCACCTGTAAATAAACGACAGCGTCCAGTTCTATTCATGCTACTCTTTACGCCTTATATTTTATCAACCTAATGTATTGGGAAAACGAAAAAGCAAATATTTACAGTCAACTTTCATGATCAAAAAAAGTTTTTTTTATGAGTAATTACTTTGAAAATGATTAAACAATTTTCCTTAATTAAGAAAGTGAATTGGATGCGTGTATTTATTTTGCGCCATGACCGCGTCAAGTATAATTAGCTATAACTTGTCAAAGCCTCATGATACACGAGGTCGGAATTTTCATGTTTACGTAAACTTTTTCATTTTTCTCTCTGATAACTTATCATCGAAAATAAAACTTCGGAGAGGCAGTGACACGGGACACTATTATCTGAAACGAATTTTGCGAGTGTGGGGCAAATTTACGTCATGCAAACTTTAGATAAGGGATGACATTTGCAGATTGACCTACATTTCCGGCAAAAAATGTCCGCGGGGACTCATTAAAATATGATGTTCTTGTTGTCGTCGTTTCCGCTGCGCGATAATCTATTAAAGTTTGTTCATTTCGTATCGGACGAAAAAAGTAAACGGTTTTTTTCCCTTTTTGTTTAAGTTCCGGTTGACGGAGTTTAGAATACATATTAATCAACTAATATATTTTATAATGTGAACTGAGCTTGATTAATACAGACCTGAACCAGAGATATTTAATCTTCGTCTAAGGAACGATTATTTCTCTAGCTTAATTTATTTCTAATATTAATACGGGTGTACATTCTAGTCTCCATTCTAGCTTCGGCATTATTCTGAATTTATATTATATGTAAGTTTATTCGACGAATGCGCAACATTTCATATACGTGTATGTACAGTTGCTATCATAAAGTTCGGCCTATATTTTTAAGTTGAAGCATAACGATATTAAATCAGAAATAGAACTCTAGTATAAGAATGTTAAAAGGAATCATTCTATTATTAATAACACCCTAGCTACTACATATGTTTCACTGATTGACCGATCGTCAGGCAGATTTTATGTTATTAATAAACAATTCCTTGATAGTGTTTATCATATCATTTCGATACAGAAAAATAATGAATAATCATCATGATGATGATTATGTCGATACACGTAATCCAATAACAAAAGAATTGAATGAAGGCGCGCAACTTTTCGAGCCATAATTTTCTATTTTAAAGACGGTCTCACTCGACAAGGGTGTTCGCAAGAAATCAAGCGATTATTTGGTGATGAAGCATCATTCTTGGCGATTGTTGAACAGTGGTAGAATAAGTTCCAGCGTGGATGTGTTTCGCTCAAAAACGAGCATCGTGAGGGACAGTTTGCCACTGCAATCACCCTAGAAAACATCGACCCCGAGTACAACATGATAAAGACATACAAACACTGCACATACAGAGGAGTTCGGGCGTTATTGGGTATAGGTATGACCTTGGGCATAGGTGCTACGATAGATATGATAGATACGAAGCGAGTATGGATTGGTGCCACCAAGTTATTAATTTCTACAATTTGTTCAAAATGTTTCATCTAGTGCCAGCTGAAAATTCAGTTCAAGTTATTTAAATTTTACTTAATACAATCGAAATCAAATAGATTTTTTTTAAATTAACATTATCTGAAAGCTTACGAAATAGCCATTGTGTTACCGTTTTCTAAATACTAAAAGTGTAAATCGATAACAAAATGATAACTGAACGTGAAATTCGAACAAGTAGACGATGAAAGTAATTGGCTATGGCTTTAACGTCGAAGCAAATCTAGTAAGTTTGTGTACTGTCAAATCACAAATGATATACGTACTCTTGGGTTAAGAAATTAACAATCCATTTTTGTTTAATAATACAATTTATCATTTATCTTATTTTGATATATGTCAGGATTATTTCAATTTAATATGCAAACAATAGGTTTAAAGTTCGTCTACCATATAAAGTACAATAGAAATTATCATTTTACTTTGTTGTTTTGATCATTCAGTATAAATATTGGTTTGGCATTTTACTCAATGACTTTTGGCCATCTTTCTTTCAGCTGCATGATTCCGCGCTCATAAAATTTCTGGTCCTTATCAGCAAAAAACTGAACCAGGTGCGAGTGAAGGTCATCGTCATTTGTAAAAGTTTTACCATTCAAAGAATTCTGCAAACTTCGAAATAAGTGGTAATCAGATGGTGCTAGATCAGGGCTGTATGGGGGATGTGGCATCACTTCCCAGGCAAGCTTCAATAGTTTCCCACGAGTTGCCAAAGATGTGTGAGGCCTTGCATTATCTTGGTGGAAAACTACACCGTTCCGATTTGACAAGTCTGGCCGTTTTTCTTTGATTGCTTCATCCAGTTTTATTAATTGTTGACAGTAAACATCAGAATCGATCGTTTGATTTCTTGGAAGCATCTCAAAAAACACAACACCTTTGTAATCCCACCAAACTGACAGCATTATCTTTTTTGGATGCAATTCAGCTTTCGATGTGGTTTGAGCTGGTTTAACGTGTTTGCTCCATGATCGTTTTCGAACTATGTTACTGTACAGGACCCATTTTTCATCACCAGTGATGATTCTTTTCATTTCGTCTAAGGTGCGTATCGCAAAAGTTGATTCTTTGTGTTAAATGAATTTCTTTCAATTCGTGAGGTACCCAAATATCAAGCTTCTTAACTAGCCCAAGACATTTTAAATGTTTTTTAATTGTTGTGTGCGATACATGTAGCCTCTCCGCAGCCTCTCGAACAGTTATATGACGATCCTCTTCAATTATGACTTTGATTTGGTCATCATCAACTTCAGTAGGCCGACCAGAACGTTGCTCATCTTTGAGGGAAAAATCTCCAGAATGGAATTTTTTATACCAATTCAGACACGTGCGCTCTGTTAAGCAATTAGCACCATAAACTTCACATATCTTTTTGTGAGCCGCAGCAGCTTTCTTTCCTTTACGGAAATAAAATAGTAAAATATGTCGAAAATGTTCGTTTCTGCATTCCATTTAAAATTAACCCACCACTAATAGCTTTAATAAAAATCACGCACTACTTGCTGCTGAAGTTACGTCAATGTGACTAGTATCACGCGACAAACGGTAAAGTACAGCACTAACATACGTTATACAAAAAACGCTCTCTATCAGTAAAAACCGAAAGTACTTAGTTGCCAACCCAATATGTTGCAATTAAACATCATCGGAAAGTTAGTTTTGGAAAAGTCTCCGCTACTTCATTACTACCGACAAAACTCTAATCGGTCATTGTGACACAAAACATTTTTCTCTGATTGATAGCGACCTCTTCAGGAGACAAATTAAAACGTTACAAAAAGTCAAGCCGTGTTCAAATTCCTTGTCACCTTTGATATATTAATCCATTTAAATGTCGACGAATACTCGGACACAGGTCCACAATTTATAGTGGCAGGTGAATGCAATGAATTCTATTATGTCGACACTTTTTGGAGTGCAGCTTCATAAAAGCGACAAGTTTGTTTTATAGTAACGCCAGTGTGTGTTTATATAGTGTACGGGCACAACTCGACGGCAATTTATGCCTTTGACAGAGACCCAAAGCTGCTAAAAGGCAAACAATGTTTCATTCAAAAATGGTTTCGAACGTCACTAATAAATAAATATTGGTTCCCATGTACATATGCGGTTGACATAAAACAAACTATATTTGCAGATAGTTACATGGTTCTGTGGATGTTGTTTCAATGATATTTCGGAAATGCTTAACTTGTTTTTATTATACAAATTGACGTATAAACTTGTTTATAGTTTAACAACATAAGAGGCTTTTAGAGAAAAATATAAAGACCCCTGTTTTACATCAGAAATTTACTCTGTATTTTCTCAATTGTCCGTATGCGTGACTGGTAGACGACTCCAAACTAAGCTGGCATATTCAAATTTGCTTCTTATATATGTAAGTGTAATATACGAATATTGCGGCTTCAATTGTTTTTAGAAGCGAGCATATGATAATAGTTTCTGTTGTACGTAAAACTCTGCATCAAAAACATGCCTAAGTCTTTCACAGATGAGAAACGATTAATTAGTGCAAATTAGGAAAAGTAATCACAATACAGTGGATTCAGTTGTACAGTATTAAAATTTTGTAAAGCATTTTTGTAGACGTATACAACGACAGACGTATACCACTCTGTTTACTTTGTTAAAAACTTTCAAGTCGACAGGAATGTATATGCAACAATTGATATGGTAAAGTAGATCATTAAGGAACAAAATAAAGAGAATAGATCCTAAACTTGATCTTTGTAGCATTCCAGATGTTTCTGTGTACAAATGTGTAAAATTTAATTGATGTATTATGGTTCCGAAGTGTAAATACGGAATTGAAAAGAGTATAGAAATGTTGCGATTTAAAAGGGTTGTCAGTGAGAAAGAAAGAAATATCGCAAAGACAAGAAAGATTATGGTATAGAAACGATTAAAAAAGAGCTTCGTTTGGATATTAAATCAATTCCTAAATAGAGGCTGCAAAACAAGAGGAAGTTCTAGATGATGGTAGAGAAAGGGTGCTAGATGCATTGTGGAAGATCGGCGCTTGAAAGAAGTGCGGATTTTAGGGCTAAAGTTCTGGAAAAGGATTGGCGGTAAGACAGAAAGAGTGGCTTATAGTCTGGATAAGAAGAAAAAAAGACGTCGAACTAACTCGAATGACTTTATTTTGAATATTTATACATTGAATTTAAATCTGGTACACTACATTCCTTAGTATATGGTATATTTAATACAGTGTCCAATATTTATCGTTTTCCATGATCAATGTACAGCGATTGGCCATACTTTCCACCAATTTTCCGGCTTAGAAAGAGGGTAGTGGTCTCCATATTTTGAACAAAATTAATTGTCGGTTGCTTTAATGTGTAGCAACGTTTTGTACGAAGCTTTTGCTTCATAATTACCCATAAATTTTCTATTGGATTCACATCTGGACTATGAAAGGGCCATTTCATTGTCGTGATACCATATTCCAGCTTCCATTCCGTACAGCGCTTGCTCCGATTCAAAACCCACTGATGGTTGTATTCGTCAAATCATCTTCGGGCGCAAGGCACAAGACTTTTTTGATACAATTTCGGGATCCTGAGCGCGTTCAAATTTTCTGTAAGATCAAAAACTGAGCTATTGAAACACCCCTACACAAGTATCTTTACTGTGTGTTTGTTCGGGTGTTCGATTATTCGAACTTGTCGTGTAGACCAGGCTCCCTTTGTTGATGACTACGCGCAAAAAAATATTTCGTTTGTGAATACAACGTTTGACCAATCAATGTTGTTGTTTGGCTAGAGGCTGCATGTTTTTTGATGACGGTCCGATAACGGTTTTGTTGTTAAGCAACTCCACTCTCACGTAAACGAGTTTTAGCAGTCATTAAACTATCATGAATTTGTTTTTTGCCAAGTCGTGTTAGCCCTGACATACTGTGTATTATAGTTTTATTTTAAACCGGTTCTGAATGGTCTCATCTTGTTTCTTCGTACAAATGCATCGGACTATTTCAGATATTTTTGGTCTTTTGGATGAACGCAAAGAAATATTTCTTCACATCTTTTTAAATACGGAGCACTCATAACCTTACCCATTGCCGGTAAAAGACATTTTTCTTTTGTTATACAGACTATAAGTATACGGTTGTGGAAATTTAATAATTATTCCAGATTTCGATAGCCTTACATGAAGAAAACATAAAATTATCGAAAAAGTTAAAAAAACTCGACATTAATATTTGTATCCTATTAAATACGAATTTTAATAGCTAAATTGTCATCTTCAGTAATAATTAAGACAGTGTTGAGTGTAGAACACAATAAAGTCAAACAGATAAAACTGTGAAAAACATTCTAATGGGCGTCCCAAAATTAGCGCAAGATTTGAAATTGTCACGATTTGTGCAGTAAAGTGTTGGCAACCCTAAAAAAAAACAATTCGACGGCTGATAGTTTAGGGTTAGTAAAAATGGAGCGTTACACGATAAAACAGCGTGTCTTCATTATTGATCAATATTTCAAAAATAACGAAAGCTTGGCGACCGCATTTCGAAAATTTCATACAAAATATGGTGGGAGTAGTGTTTTAACTTTGTCAACTGTGAAGAAATTAATTGAAAAATTCAGGGAGACTGGATCCGTTGGAGACGCTAAACACACTGGTGGTCCAAAAACAAGCCGTTCAAATTTCAATATTGAAGTATTGCCGGAGAGTGTCGGTGACAATCCAGGAACCGTTGTGGACAAGAATTGCAAATTTCAAGAAGCTCTCTACAGCGTATACTCACAAAAGTTCTGTGTCTCCATGTTTACAAAATTCAATTAACACAACAACTGAAGTCTAATGACCATGCACAGCGAAGAGAGTTCGTTAAATGGATTATTGAACATCAACAA
Organism: Dermolepida albohirtum; assembly: GCA_031893035.1. Lineage (NCBI taxonomy): Eukaryota > Metazoa > Arthropoda > Insecta > Coleoptera > Scarabaeidae > Dermolepida > Dermolepida albohirtum. Next base: position 43,254 of record JAVIWB010005574.1, read on the forward strand.
ATGGATGCTGATTTTTCGAGGAAAATCATCCTAAGCGATGAAGCACATTTTCACCTTGATGGCTTTGTTAATCGCCAAAATTGCCGCTTTTGGGGTTCTGAGAACCCACATGTGATTGTCGAAGAACAAATGCATCCACAACCTGTCACTGTTTGGTGTGGATTTTGGGTTGGAGGCATCATTGGACCATAATTTTTTGAAAATGAGGCTGGTCAAGCAGTGACTGTTACTGGAGCTCGATATCGCGATATGCTAACACAGTTCTTTCTGCCGAAATTGGATGATATTTATGTGGCCAATATGCGGTTTCAACAAGACGGTGCCACATGCCATACAGCCCGTGAAACAATTCAATTACTGCACGAGATATTTCCAGGTCGTGTACTCTCGCATTTCGGTGATCAGAATTGGACCCCTAGATCGTGTGATTTGAGACCATTAGATTTCTTTTTATGGGGTTATTTGAAATCACAGGTCTATGTCAACAAGCCCACAACCACCCGTGCATTAAAGGAGGAGATTCAACGTTGCATCAACGAAATTCAGTCACATTTATGTATAATGGTCATGGAAAATTTCGACAAACAAGTGCGTATGTGCATGCAAAGCCGTGGAGGCTATTTGCCCGATGTGTTATTCCATAAATATCCCTGTCCTATGTACTTTATGATTCAATAAAAAAATAACAATCGAAAGACTAAAAACTGTGTTTTCTATTTAATTCAAATCTTGCGTTAATTTTGGGACGCCCTTTATTAGGCATTCACACAAATCATCAGTAAAGTAACGAAAATAAGCGCCAACATAAAACATTTCTCCATCGAAATTGCATTCAAATCAATTTCTGATGCATAAAATCCCTTTTTTTTTTAAAAAGAAGTGAAAACGCAGAGCGCTCAAGTACATTAGAAATAGTATGAATAGACTGTTATTGCGCTCAAATATACGTAAAAATTCTTACACGACACGCTTCATATCGGCTTCCTGTGTTCTCCCATGGAAACCTCTCGGAGCGTACAATTTTCGAATAGAGCGCAAGTTGAATAACGTTTTATTGACGGAAAGTATAATAAGAAACGTAAGTTGTCCGATTATTCGGAGAACTTCTATTTCATAAGAATGAATAATTTGAAGGATGCTGGCAATATTAATGATTCCCGGGAATACCTTCCAGTCAGAAGCGTTGTTGTTCAGTCAACATTGAATGTATTATGGATGTCCATAAAAGAAAACGCTGACCGATGCCGGAGGTCGAAATTATATAAAGAGCTATTGTGACTTCTTATCGATATCGCGATGTTAGAGGCGGGCCCGTGTCAAACAAGATCCATATATCTTTTAATAAAAAATGCCAACAAATCCTGAAAATTCAATGGAAAGAAATATACATAGGTCGTCGATATGTGTCCACCTAACGTTTTCCACTTCTTTTTAGAACGTATTTTGTATAAAAAATGACTCTACATGTAAGTATATAAGAAAGCGCAACGAAGGTTGATATATAACCCCTTTAATTTTCGTATTCTGTATACACATTTCGACAACTAAGTTGTTATCATCGGCAGATACTTAAACAGTGACGCGCCTGGAAAACTACGACAGAAATCCGCACGAAAGAAAATCCGTATACGATCTGTACCGTCGAAAGCCAAAACGCACACCACTTTCGTAAAGTATCCCATAATAATTTCTTCTCTTTCTATTTTTAAATTGAATGTATGTTGTTTCTTTTATAAATTTTCTGATTTTTCATCTTAATTGTTTCTATGAGTTGAACTGTTGGTAGTCTCGGTTAAAATTATTCATTTACAAACAGCTACTCGTATTTATATGTTTACATTCCGATATTTAGATAAATCGGTTGATTAGTTTATTTTTTACAGCTGAAAAAGAAGCAACACGTCGTTTTGTTAAAATGGAAAAAACAGAGTATCGTGCGGTGATTAAATAGTTCGTAATTAAGGGTATAAAAGCTACCGAGTTACGGAAAACATTAGGTGAATCTGCTTCATCATCCGCCACAATAAGTAGACGGGTAAATGAATTTAAACGTGGTAGAACAAGCTGTGTTGATGAAGCACGCTCTGGAGCACCCAAAATCGTGACTTCCAAGGAAATGATTATAAAAATCCATAATATTATTACGCAAGATCGACGACTCAAAGTGAGAGAGATAGCAGACATGGTAAACATTTCAACGGAACGCGTACACCACATTTTACGGAAAGAATTGGGCCTTTCCAAGCTTTCGGCAAGATGCGTGCCGCGATTGCTTACGACTGATCAAAAGTTCTCTCGTTTGCGCATTTCCAATGAGTGTTTGGACCTTTATAAGCGGAATCCGGTTGATTTTTGTAGGCGATTTGTTACTTGCGATGAAACTTGGATACACTACAGTACACCCAAAACTAAACAACAGTCGAAACAATGGTTAGAACGTGGTTCTGCACCTCCAAAGAAAGCGAAAACCACTTTATCGGCAAACAATGTGATGGCATCAATTTTTTGGGATTCAAAAGGTATTTTTCTCATTGATTATTTTCAGAAAGGTGCCCCAATAAACGGACAATATTGTGCAGAACTTCTACAAAAATTAAATGTTCGTGAGATTCGTGCTAAACGGCCAGGAATGGCAAAGAAGAAGATTCTGTTTTACCAAGACAACGCTCCCTCGCATACCAGCACAGTTGCGATGTCCAAAATTCACGAGTAGCATTTCCAATTAGTACCGCATGTGCCTTATTCGCCGGATCTAGCCCCTTCCGACTTCCACCTTCTTCCAAAATTGAAAACGGCACTAGGTGGAAAGAAATTTTCGTTTAACGACGAGCTTATCATCTTCGTAAATGAGTATTTTGCAAGCCTTCCGGAATCGCATTTTAGAGATGGCATAAGGGCATTGGAGCACCGTTGTAATAAATGTACTGCTCTTGTAGGAGGATATATTGAAAAATAAAAATTATTTTGTAGATAAAAAATTCGTTTTTATTTTCCATTCTCACTACTTGTCAAACTACCCTCGTATATATACATATGTATATCTGTGTGTGTACATACATAAATGTATATTTTTTATATCTTCAATATTGTTCTGTTTTCAATGTTATTTTATTGACAATTCCGAATTTATTGTACAACTCTACCTGTATAATCTTTTTGTGTAATAAATAAATCTGAATCTGAATTTTTATCTTGTAACTCTATTCGGATAATTCTTTAAAAATTGAACGAAGTGGGAGTTGTTAATTGTGGACTCCAAATTTAATTTTTGAAACTGGAATGGGTTTCTAAATTAATGTTTTAATAAAACCATAAAGTCTTTGTTCCAAGAAATACAATCTGTAGAGGGTATTCTTTCGTTTCATACATACCTCACATAATATTTCTCTTATGTTTTCTTATCGCAACAAATATTTATCAAAAGAAATCACTGCGATATAACGAGAGAAACAAATGTCTTGTCGTAAATAACAAATTGATATTTTCGTCGAGATTATTGAGGCATTCCACATAAATAGTGCAAATGCAATTTGTCGGGGAGCTGTCAATTCCAGTGGATAATAATACCCGGCAAACACAAAACAGTTATAAATATATCTAATAAATTTTATATATAGTGTGAATATAAACGAAAGGTGGTGTATTTCAAATGGGAAAGAATTGCTAAACTACATTTTAAAATAGATTTTATTTAATGTAGGAGTAGTTATATTTAAATAATAAGTTTTACGCTTACCAATTCTAGAAGTCGTCAGTTAGAGTTCTACTTTTATCAGTACTACTAATTAATTCTAATAATGATTTGTGGAGTTCCTCAAAGTTTGTATATATTTTTGGGTTGGCAACTAAGTACTTTCGGTTTTTACTGATAGAGAGCGTTGCTTTATTTTTTGTATAACGTATGTTAGTGCTGTACTTTACCGTTTGTCGCGTGATACTAGTCACGTTGACGTAACTTCAGAAGCAAGTAGTGCGTGATTTTTAATAAAGCTATTAGTTGTGGGTTAATTTTAAATGGAGTGCAGAAACGAACATTTTCGTCATATTTTACTATTTTATTTCCGTAAAGGAAAGAAAGCTGCTGCGGCTCACAAAAAGATATGTGAAGTTTATGGTGCTAATTGCTTAACAGAGCGCACGTGTCAGAATTGGTATAAAAAATTCCGTTCTGGAGATTTTTCCCTCAAAGATGAGCAACGTTCTGGTCGGCCTACTGAAGTTGATGATGACCAAATCAAAGTCATAATTGAAGAGGATCGTCATATAACTGTTCGAGAGGTTGCGGAGGGGCTACATGTATCGCACACAACAATTGAAAAACATGTAAAATGTCTTGGGCTAGTTAAGAAGCTTGATATTTGGCTACCTCACGAATTGAAAGAAATTCATTTAACACAAAGAATCAACTTTTGCGATATGCACCTTAGACGAAATGAAACCGACCCTTTCTTAAAAAGAATCATCACTGGTGATGAAAAATGGGTCCTGTACAGTAACATAGTTCGAAAACGATCATGGAGCAAACACGATAAACCAGGTCAAACCACATCGAAAGCTGAATTGCATCCAAAAAAGATCATGCTGTCAGTTTGGTGGGATTACAAAGGTGTTGTGTTCTTTGAGCTGCTTCCAAGGATCCAAACGATCAATTCTGATGTTTACTGTCAACAATTAATAAAACTGGATGAAGCAATCAAAGAAAAACGGCCAGAATTGTCAAATCGGAAAGGTGTAGTTTTCCACCAAGATAATGCAAGGCCTCGCACATCTTTGGCAACTCGTGAGAAACTATTGGAGCTTGGCTGGGAAGTGATGCCACATCCTCCATACAGTCCCGATCTAGCACCATCTGATTACCATTTATTTCGAAGTTTGCAGAATTCTTTGAATGGTAAAACTTTCACAAATGACTATGAGCTTCACTCGCACCTGGTTCAGTTTTTTGCTGATAAGGACCAGAAATTTTATGAGCGCGGAATCATGCAGCTGAAAGAAAGATGGCAAAAGGTCATCGAGCAAAATGGAAAATATATAATTGATTAAAAACTATTCTTTGTTTAAAAAAAAAGTGTTTTATTTTATACTACAAAACCGAAAGTACTTATTTGCCAACCCAATATATCAATTGCAGAAACGATTGTCGATAGTATTACGTGTATTTTGCATGATATTACTTCACAGAAATTTTTCTTTTATAACAACAATATACAAGTACTTTGGAAAAAATATTTCAAAAGTTTTTACAAAAGAAACAATTTTAATAATAATAATATATTGATGTATATGTACATACACACGTCATTACATAATATAAATCAATGAAAACACAAAAACGAAAACCTTTGTGGCTCACAGTTAATACGCCACCAAACACGTTAAAACCCGCAAGATTTATACAAATCACAGTAACAATGAAAACATAAAAACACAAAAATGGCAATGGCAAAATTTATATATCAGAAAGTCATTTACTGAATACAAACAGTTTTCCACCAGCACTGTTTTTATCAATCTTTTGAGACTAATCCATGGTAGGCTCTTAAACCTAAAAGGCAAAGCATTGTATATCTTCACGACCATGTAATTTGAACTTAGCTGACTTTTCCCATTGCGATGATACGGTATGACCAAACTACTCTGATTTCGCGTTTCATATTCGTGAAAATCACCAATTTTGCAGAACTTATCTGGCGACTTATAAACAAACTCCAGGTAAGCAAGTATATACAAGGATGGGAGGGTCAGTATTTTGTGTTTTCTGAATAGATTTACACAACTTGCAGTATTAGATACACCACTAAGGGCTCTGATTGCACTCTTTTGCATCCTGAAAACGCCTCAGCCGCGCCAGACGCGCCCCACATCAATAGGCCATACATGGCCCTTCCCTGAAAATTTGCATAGTACATAGTCCTAGCCGCCTCAGGTGTAGCCACTAGTTTCACTCTTCGTATAGAGTATATTGCTGATGCCAGATTGCGACACAAGTTATCAATGTGGCACTCCCAAGTCAGGTTGCTCGCAATCAGCAGGCCCAGAAACTTAATATTCACTTTGGGCTTCCCCGCCACTCCCCTTGTTGTTATTGTCAGCTGTTGTGTTTTGTCGTGATTTAATTTTATAAGATTGCTACTAAACTACTCGCTTGCCTCCCCCAATGCAGTCTCCATATAAGCCTCTGCAACTTCCCTGCACTGGGTACGCACTATTATGGACGTATCATCTGCAAACTGGGTGACTCTATCCACGGTGACATTATGGTGCATATCTGCAAACTAGGTGACTCTACCCACGGTGACATTATGGTGCATATCATTGAAATAGATTAGAAACAGAGGAGGCTCCAATTTGATTGAATTTGGATTGATATTTGAAATAGAAATAGATTATTTTCTTGGTGACAGTGGTTAAGTGAATTAAGGGCGCTACTAATCAAATGTCAGTAATAAAAATTAACCTCCATCGTTGGTTAACCTAAGTTCAAAGTTTCAGTGCGATTCATGTAGTGTTGCAGCTACAACGAACTCTCAGTTGACAAGTTAGTTGAATAATGGAATTAAACCCAGAACATTTTCGCGGAATAATTTGAGACAAGTATCTCAACAAGAAGGCCTCGCCGAGTCGGTATCTGTTTTCGGTATTGAAGCACCATATCAGTCAACAATTTCTCGTTGGTATGAAGAATTCAAACATGAACGGATTAGTCTTAAAGATGATCCAAGAGCAGGTTCACCAAAAAAAGGCAGTCACTCAGAAAACCGTCGATGCTGTGCATAAGATCATCAACGTGACATATCGCCAGATTGAAGCATTATTTCAAAGACCTCAATTCAAAAAATTTTGCATGAAGAATTGCGTGTAAAAAAATTAGTTTCCCGTTGGATACTGGATCTGTTGATCGAAGAACAGAAAGCAGCTAGGGTGAATTGGTGTCAAAAAACTCCTGATCGCTACAACACCGGAATATTATACGAGCCAGAAAATAAACGCCAGTCTTCTGTATGGGTGCTCCAAGGTGAAGAAAAGCCGATAAAAGTCATCCGTTCTCGAAAAGTATCCAAAAAGATGATCGCGACATTTGTCTCGAAAGTAGGTCATCTAGCAACAATTCCTCTATAAGATCGAAGAACTGTTACTGCCGCATGGTATACAACCATTCGTTTGTCGCAAGTCATCGCTGAGCTTCGAAAAACCATTCCCGAACGACGAATCATCCTCCACCGAATCAATGCAAGTTCGCACACAGTAAGACAATTTAATTTTTAATATAACAAAACGCCGAATCGTTGGACCATCCTCCCTACAGTCAGTACCTAAGTCTCAATGATTTCCTTACCTTTCCGAAAATCAAAAACGGACTGCGTGGTCAAAGGTTCCGGTCGTCAGAAAGAGCACTCTATTCCTTTGAAAACGCAAATTTGACTGTACTAACAAACGAGTGGAGCAACTGCTTCCAGAGTTAGTTCGAGCGCATCCAAAGGTGCATTAATCTTCGTGGAGAATTCTTCGAAAAACAAGTCCTTAAAAGCTATCTACTGTTTTATTCCAATTTTATATGCAAAACTCAAAAGACAGCCCACGTAATAATCAACTATTTCCAAATTTATTTAGAGCCCAACAAAATACAAAGATATTATTTAAATACTAAATAAAGGGTCGGTAACAATATAACTCCAAACGTAGTGTCAATGGGGCGCGTCATTATTTCTCTTACTGTCGCGCTCTCATCAGCACGGAGAAAATATTAAATGGAAGGATAAATTTACGTAATTTAAGTTTTCTTTTCACAAAAATGTATGCTGCCTTTATTATTAAAAGGCGCGCGTACACAATACTGAATAATTTATGCAATTTGAACGAAACATGGTGCGAAACATCCCTTCACTATACAATTGTAGATAATTTCATCTTCATGCCACAGTTCCAATTTATTTTAACTCTCTTGTCAATTACAAGAAATAGAGAAAAAAGAACCGCACACATTTTATGTAAATGCTGCAACATGAGGACCGTAATTTGCATTGTAAATCAAACGAAAATTTAATGATATTGCATTCCTCAAAATATCCAAGAGAAAACATTTCATTTGAAAGCGAGCCGGTAAGATAGAATAGTCGCCCCTTCAAAAATAAAAAGCAAATACCTTATTCTTTCACTCCGGCGTGTTCTTCCGCCCTTCTTACTGTACAATTCGTTATTTGCGTTTCATTTTATTTTTAACTGAATTCTCGATATATTCGTAGATTTCACTAGATCTTTGCACAATTCGAATTTTCTCCCTATTGCCCTTTATCCGTTTAAAGAGTTTTGCTATGAATATTGTATGAGGGATATAATGTAATAGACGATATTTTAGTATTTTATTCGCGAAAGATGCAGAAGACCTATCTGTTAAATGAAAACGAAACGATACAGAAGTAAGCCCTTCTTATACCCTTGTAAGGATGTACAAGTATTCCTGTTCATTTGGCTTTTACTGTTCGCGAATATTAATTTAAATAGAAAGCCACAAATAATGTAATTCTCATTTCGTAGCGTTATACTTTTATTTGGTAATGTTTTCCGAAATTTAAGCCGAGCATAAATTTAAATGCATTAAAGGCCCGTGTTAAATTAAAACAGAAATAAACAACTCCGTTTGCAAATGATGTTCGATTAAACAAAAAGGTAAACAAAACCCTTTTCCACACCAACGTTCGCATTCTGTCCGTATTTAACTTCCATTTAGAATTTTTAATGTTATTCCTAAGAGAATTTAAATACATTGTTTGACATAATTTTGTTTGATTGTCAATAACTTATAAATGTGTATATTAACATAGGTCGCCCAATAAATATTATAATAAAGATATACTATGCAATTGTGGCTAATAACTGTTAACATCTGTACTTCTATAAGGTTTTCCAATAGGAATGATATGATTTTGAAGTGACATTTCGGCCATTTGTAATATGTCATGATCTGTCATTTGCTTTTCATTGTATTCAGTAATGTTTACAATTTGGAGAGATATACGCAAGAACAACGTTTACAAATTATTCAGTTTTATTATCAAAATAATCGTTCCCCAATTGCAACTTTTCGTACGCTTTTGCCGTTTTATGATCGTAATAATCGTCCAAGCGTGCTCGCTATTCGTCGAATTGTTAAAAATTTTGAGGTTACATTTTCTTTACATAATTTTCAAGTGCCAATAAGACAAAGAACCGCTCGAAGTAATGCAAATATTGCTGCCGTTCAGGCAAGTATTACTGAAGACCGTAATTTGTCGATTCCAAGACGTTCTCAACAATTGCGACTGTCTCAAACCATAACCTGGCGGATTTTGAGAAAGGATTTGGGTTTGCATCCCTATAAAATTGTTCTCACTCAAGAACTGAAGCTATTGGATCACCGTAAACGTCGTGAATTTGCTGATTTTGCCTTGGAACAACTTGAAAACGATAACGATTTTTTTAAGAAAATCATCTTCTCTGATGAGGCTCACTTTCATCTGGATGGTGTGGTAAATAAACAAAACTGTCGATTCTGGTGCGAAGAAAATCCACAAATTATTTGTGAAAAACCATTACATTCACCTAAATTGACAGTTTGGTGTGGTTTTTGGTATGGTGGAATCATCGGCCCGTACTTCTTTCAAAATGAAGCTGGTAGCACTGTTACTGTCAATGGAGAGCAGTATAGATTGATGATAACCAACTTTTTATGGCCGACATTGGAAGAAGTTGATCTTGGCAACATTTGGTTCCAACAAGACGGGGCTATGTGCCACACAGCAAATACAACAATAGAGTTATTGCGAGAAAAGTTTGGAGATTCGATTATTTCAAGAAATTGTGATATTGAATGGCCTCCAAGAAGTTGTGATTTAGCGCCATTAGACTATTTCTTGTGGGGTTAATTGAAGTCATCGGTCTATCGAAATAAACCACACTCTCTTCAAGCTTTACAAGTCAATATTGAACGGTGCCATTCATGACATACGACTAGATTTAGTGGAAAAAGTGCTCGAAAATTGGGTTCATCGAATTCGTTCCTGCAGAAGAAGTCGTGGAGACCATTTGAATGACGTTTTATTTAGAACTTAATTGTATCGATTGTACTTCACATTAAATAAAAAACTTTTGAATTTTCTTAACAATAAGTGTGTTTTTTTTAAAGAAATCATATCACTCTTATTGGAAAACCTTGTATATAAGAAAGCTAAACAAATAAGTTAAAAAATAATAATTCGTCTGACAAGAATCTGTTGCACTTTGTATATACGCAATAGTTCTCTTATCGTGTATTTAAATTGTCTCTTTATTAGATACAGGTCGATTTTAATACTCACTAGAAATGATTAACGAAGACATTTGCTATGTACAATATCCAACGAGAAATCTCTTTGTTTAGTTAATATCTGTGTCATAAAATAAGGCTTCTTTTTCCGAGAAACGTTTGCCTACAGTGAATGCATTTTACACACAGATTGTTTCTTGATATACATTTAATATTACATTCAATTTGATTCTAATTTTATATAATTTGTGATTACAATCATGTCTCGTACTGTAGTCCCTTAACAAAGAATAATAATTACTACCTGTCATATATGTATGTATCTGCTAGGTAGTTTCGCAAGTGTTCACCTTACCTGTTATTTGTTTATATCGTTTTAACGATTACATAAAGTAAGCCGTGTGATAGATTATTTTAAAGTACTTTTCACAACTAAGTTTTTAATTTACTCACTTAAGGTTGATATATAACCCCTTCCCACATTAATCTTCGTAGAGAGTTGAAAGAAAACGGCCCGAATTGATTAATAGGAAAGGTGTTGTCTTCCATTGACAACGCCCGACCACACACTTCTATATATGTAATTCGACAACTAAGTTGTCGTCAAAAATACTGTCTAATTATATGCTGGAAAGGGGTTATATATCAACTTTAAGTGATTAAGTTAATCAACCACAGACTCCATCACATTTATCTTCAATATATTCAGGAATGAATAATGACTAATCTCTTTCTCTATTCCCCATACAATTATTTGTAACCTAAAATAATATTGTCACAACTTCTTCAATTATAAGTTGAGCTTCAATTAGTTCTTAAATCTGGCGTGTCTTCCTGTTATGTCTTTTCTTGGAAAAAACGGCATCACTCACATTATCAGTTTCAGTAACCAATAGACAGTTGTTATTTTCACTACTGATCCGTAAATGTAGTGGTCATGTGATTCAATATAAGGGGTTTTCCAATAGGGACTTGTGTGTTGTTGCCGTGCCAATGAGACAACGGGTTGGTCGAAGTGTCGAAAATATCGCTGCCTTTGAAACGTCCGTAGCAAATGATCCAAATCAGTCAATTCCACGGCGTTCACAAGAGTTGGGCATCGCCCAGACCACTATATGGCGAATTTTGCGTAAGGATCTTGGTTTACACCCATACAAGATCAAGCTGACTCAAGAATTGAAGCCGATGGATCATTTGAAGCGACGTACGTTCTCCGATTGTGCTCTGGAAAAGATGCGCCAAGGTGATCAATTTCACCGCAAAATCATTTTCAGTGACGAAGCTCATTTTTGACTCAATGGGTTCGTCAATAAGCAAAATATGCGTTATTGGTCGGGTGAAAATTCACATGTGCTTCATGAAACACCATTTCATCCACAAAAAATAACTGTTTGGTGCGGTTTGCATGCCGGCGGCGTCATAGGGCCATATTTTTTCGTGCCACAAGCCACACAGCACACGTTACAATCGATTTATTGAAGAATAAGTTTGATGAGCGTGTTATCTCAAGAAATGGACCAGTCGATTGGCCGCCTCGTTCGTGCGATTTAACGCCTCTAGACTTCTTTCTTTGGGGCTACGTCAAGTCATTGGTCTATGCCAACAAGCCGACAACGTTGGAAGAGCTCAGAGCCAATATTGAACGCGAAATAGCAGCCGTTTCGGCCGAATTGTGTGTCCGAGTCATCGAAAATTGGGTCCAACGAATCGACCGCTGCAAACGTGCCCGAGGTGGCCATATGAACGAAGTCGAGTTCCATTCATAAATGTTTTGATTGTACTTCAACCCGATAATAAAGTTTTTGAAATATTTCAAATGGTCTGCATTTTATTTTGAAAAAAAGTTGTCAAGTCCTTATTGGAAAACCCTTTATATATCACTGGCTATGTCTCAAGGATACATAAACACACGCAAGCATAAGTTTCGTTCGTTACTCACGTTCTTTTCTACCAAACCCTATATTTTTTTTCCTGCAGCTTGATTACATACTTTATTACAGTCTTGACATTTAATTATATTTTTGCTCTATTATATATGGCTTCGATATATGTTTTTCTAAAAATTAAACTTGATGTTGATGAGATACATATATCTCGCATATACAGTTCAATCGGGCAGAGAAATCCAGTTTAATCAAAAATGTAAACACTTACCATGAATTAGACAGCCACAAAAGCATAATCAATGCGAAAATAAAAACCACAGATAATGGGTCCGAAGAATTCTTACCACTTGGAATTTCGAAAATATGACCGTTAAAAAACGTCCGTAAGACTAGAAAAGATATTAAATTGCGTGATACTAATTTCACTGTGTGTTTGGCTTTTAGGGGTTTAGCTTTGGTGCTGAATTATTCTGTAATATTCTGATGAAGTATCTACTGATGATAACAACGTAGTTGTGGAAATACGAATACAGAATACGAATATCGATGTCGTAAGCGGTTTCATTTACCTTTTTTGATCAATTGAATTAACCACAGCCTCCATTTAAATTTACCAGCAATATAATATAAATAAATAATAAACGAACTGCTGGAGTTCATATGAATTTCTATAAAATGCAAAATCATTTCGTTCACACTTTTACGAATGGCAAAATTTAATTCAGCGCTTCAAGTCGATAAATCATAGCTTGAGCCGGTCATTGTGATATTTATTGCTAAATTGACTGGATTGGAGGCAATTACATGTATTCGAATAGTCAACACGATGACTCAAACAAAATAAATATGTTCCAGGGCATTTAGGATGTTGAATTCGTGAATCAGGTTTCCGGTCTAGAAAGCTTCCTGTTGCTGCTAATGGATACGCGGTTCTATTTGCCCGGCGAAATATTTAAATTGACAATGGGAGTAACAGAAAACCGCCGAGCGATAAACACACACAAAAAAGGTGTTCTGTTGCTGAATGACGAGGGAGTTTGTAAACATGTGACCCGGAGCTATTAGTTTCAGTTTATCTTGCCGGACTCCTTTATCTGTCAATCCGGATTAATCGTGTTCCGAAGATTAATGTACAAATTATATAATGTCCCTTAGTATAACAGTGACGACATTATCGGTTACAGTTTTTGGGCGAAAGATATTTTTTAAGATGATTAAGTCACAGTAATCCATCTAAAAAGTAAATATATTTCTTTTCGATCTTGCATAAAATTCTGAGGTCGCCTCAACTTTTTTGCCAGTCTTTAATTGATTAATTTGGATATGTGGACATACTTTTGTATGGTTTGCAAGACCAGTATGTACTCGGTATCAATTCTGTAAATATTAAAAATAGCTTAGGTGGTTTCTTGTTGAAGGAGTGGTGCGTTATAGGATATACGAGGGTAGTTTGAAAAGTAATGAGAATGGAAAAGAAAAACGAATTTTTTAAATAGAAAATAATTTTTATTTTTCAATATATTCTCCTGAAAGAGCAATACATTTATTCCAACGGTGCCCCAATGCCCTTATGTCATCTCTAAAATGCGATTCCGGAAGGCTTGCATAATTCTCATTTACGAAGATGATAAGCTCGTCGTTAGACGAAAATTTCTTCTTTCAAGGTGGAAGTCGGGAGGGGCTAGATCCGGCGAATAAGGCGCATGCGGTACTAATTGGAAATGAAACTCGTGGATTTTGGACATCGCAACTGTGCTGGTATGTGAGGGAGCGTTGTCTTGATGAAACAGAATCTTTTTCTTTGCCATTCCTGGCCGTTTAGCACGAATCTCAACATTTAATTTTTGTAGAAGTTCTGCATAATATTGTTCGTTTACTGTGGCACCTTACTGAAGGTAATCAATGAGGAAAATGCCCTTTGAATCCCTAAAAATGGATGCCATCACCTTGTTTGCCGATAAAGTGGCTTTCGCTTTCTTTGGGGGTGCAGAACCACGTTCTAACTATTGTTTCGACTGTTGTTTAGTTCCGGGTGTACTGTCGCGGCACCTATCTTGCCGAAAGCTTGGAAATGCCCAATTCTTTCGTTAAAATGTGGTGTACGCGTTCTGTTGAAATGCTTACCATGTCTGTTATCTCTCTCACTTTGAGTCGTCAATCTTGCGTAATAATATTATGGATTTTATAATCATTTCCTTAGAAATCACGATTTCGGGTGCTCCCGAGCGCACTTCATCAACACAGCTTGTTTTACCACGTTTAAATTCATTTACCTATCTACTTATTATGGCGGATGATGGAGCAGATTCACCTAATGTTTCCCGTAAATCATCTTTTATTTCGGTAGCTTTCATACTCTTAATTACGAAGATTTAATCACCGCACGATACTCTGCTTTTTCCATTTTAACAAAACGACGTGTTGCTTCTTTTTCAATCAGCTGTCAAAAATAAACTAATCAACCGATTTATCTAAATATCGGAATTTAAACATGTAAATAGGCAACCTAAATTACAGTGTATTTGTTTTACCAATTAGAGCGCCACCTATATGTCATTCTCACTACTTGTCAAACTATCCTCGTATACAATATTTAATATAAAAAAAGAAAAGTATAGTATTGCGTACATGTAAAAATATTAGATTTAATTTTACCGTTTTAATGAATTTATTATTATTACGCACTACTATGTAAAGACATAATATGTAAGACTTTGTGACTATATTAGGTGTTAACCTGTCTTCAATATTGATTTATTTATTTAACATATACATATACGAAAAATTGAATGCATGCATTATACACTATACACTCGAAACTGTACTGTTTGGTGATTAATTTTGTTAAAGTAACCGTATAGAAAATGGTAATCGCAGATTCGACTCCTGGTCCAATGTAGAAAATTTTTAATTTATTATATTTTTGCAATTAATAATAACGATGGATGGAAATGTTAATTTTTATGAATTAACACGTTAACTTTAACATCCATCTTCATCTTAAAATTAAAAGCGCATGTGTGTTTATGCGCAGCATCAATGCTTCAAATGCGGTTTGACTAAAAGATATACGTCAGGATGATAAGGTACGTGGGTTGTCTTTTAAGTTTTGCATATAAAACTGGAATAAAATAGTAGACAGCTTTTAAAGACTTCATTGTTTTTCGATTTTCCGCGAAGATTAATGCATTTTTGCATGCGCTCGAATCAACGCTGAAAGCAGTTGTTCTACTAGTTTGTTGGCACAATTAAAATTGCCTTTTCGAAGGCATCGACTGATCTTTCAAGCGACTGGAACCTTTGACCACGCAGTCCATTCTTGATTTTCGGAAAGGTAAAGAAATCATTGGGACTTGGGACTGTACGGGGATAGTTTGTTGGGTTAAAAGTCAACTGTTTTGCATGCTGTGTGAGAACTTGCATTGTCTTGGTGGAGAATGATTCGTTGTTCGCGGTTGGTTTTTCGAAGCTCAGCTATGACTTGCGGCAAACAAATGGTTGTACACCAGTCGGCAGTAACAGTTCTTTTATCTTGTAGTGGAATTTTTGCTACATGACTTGCTTTTGAGATAAATACTGTAATCATCTTTTTGGAGACACTTTGAGAACGGATGACTTTTGTCGGCTTTTCTTCACATTAAAACACCCAAACAGACGACTGGCGTTCATTTTCTGGCTCGTATGAGTAAATCCAATATTCATCGCTACTGACAATGTTGTATACGTTTTTAGAGTTTCCGGTGTTGAACGGTCTTGAGTTTTTTGACACCAATTCACCCTAGCTGCTTTCTGTTCTTCAGTCAATAGATGCGGTATCTATGTATAATGCTTCAATCTGGTGATATATCACATGTCTATCTTCGTTGATGATCTTACACACAGCATCGGCATTTTCCTTGGCGACCGCCGTTTTTGGTGAACCTGCTGGATCATCGCTAAGACTAATGCGTCATGTTTGAATTCTCCATACCAACGAGAAGGTGGTGACTGATGTGATGCTTCATTGGAGAAAATAGAAACCAATACTGCAATGAATTCTTGTTGAGATAATTGTCTTCCAAAATTTTAAAACATTTTCGCGGAATAATTCCGTGAGAATGTTCTCAGTTTAGTTCAATTTTTCAACTAACTTGACAGTATGTTGTAGCTACAACACTACGTTGTAGCTTCAACACTACACGTATCGCACTAAAACTTTGGATTTAGGTTAACTAAAGATGGAGGTTAATTTATAGTATTAACATTTGATTAGTGGCGCCCTCTATGTCCCACTATGCAAAACTTAAGAGACGCCCCACGTATTCGTCGAAAACATTAAAGAAAGTACTCAATTCAATTCCACTGTCTGCAAAAAACCTGTATTTTGTTCCGCTTACTTATGTGCATAGATACGAAGAGCTTGACTAATCCTTCTCCGTATCTAGTATTTTTTCACAACTTTTTTACAATTACGTCCAGTTAATCCAATATATTATACCTAACATACATTTGTGCATTTTCCATTATATAAAAAAAGGAAAAAAAGGATGGAACGAATCCATTTCAAAATAAAATATTTCTCTTCTTACTTTCGCCAGCGCAATATACACGCAAAACATTTTCAAGCGACCAATGTCGTGAAAGGTTATGGATAGCAAAACATTTGAAACTCACCGATCACCGTCAGATGTATAAAGTGGCTGAGATGTGGGGTTGAGGACACCTGGCATTCATAAATCCCGGAGTCTCTGTGTTGGGGATACTTTATCTGCAATGTCCAGTCTTCCGAATGTGGCTGATGTATTGCACGAAATCTCTGGTCACTCGTGTAAGTGTAATGGCCCACTGTTAAAAGATGGACGTCTCGATGCCTTACCCAGGACACCTGTAGAGACATCTGAAAGGTATTTAGGAGTCACCGGACTAGAAATAAATACTATTAGAACGATTAATAGCTACAGTTTTTTTCTATTTCGTGATAGGATCAACAAACATTCAGCAATAAATGAAATTAAAGATACAGGAAAGAGTTTATGTAAGAAGTAAAAGTATAGGAAATTTTATGGTATTAGGAAACTAGAATTCAGAGAAAACATGAACGTTGAGTTCATTGTTATTTATGTTTTTGACTTACAAACAAGAGTTGCGTTACCCTTGGACTATTTCGAGAGTTATACTGTCATTTTATTAGCCTAAAATTGTAGCTTTTAATGTTTTTAATGTTATTTTCTATTGTGGCTTATCGAGCAAGAACTTATTTTTGCAAAACATTGATACAACGGATGAGGATTACACAATAATTATATAAAATTAAACAGTTGATTGTTCTATTCTTAAAACTATGTATAATATATTAGAAATTAAGTCAAAAAATTTTACTTTTCAGTGTAAGATAGCAACGGAAAATAAGCAAGAAGTAATAAAGAAAAAAAACAAAGATCTTCATTGACCATATACCAAAAATATTTAAATTAAACGACGCAAAGTGATAAAAAATTAGACTGTCCATTGGAAATTGACTTTCTTATAAAAAGTTTTTTATTTTTCAGTAGCAAAAGGCACAGTTATGATTAATATAAACCCCAAAACATTCCTGAGACTTTGGTCAAAATCTGTCGTACGCTTTCTTATAATAATATCGTGCAAAAATAATAACTTTTATAATAGAATAATTACGAGGACAGCCGTTTATATTTCAAGAACTGGCAACACTGTTAGTGTTGCCTTCGATCTGATGATTGCATCGGGAAGTTTGTCATTTTTGACAATATATTTACCTTGACAGTTTTATTATCCGGCCGCTATTTCTATTGTTGACAGTAACTTGAAAAATCAGCGAAAAGATGGAATTATCTACTGAACATTTTCGTGCAATTATTTTTCATAACTTTCGGCGTGGATTATCTCAACGAGAATGCATCGACGAGTTGAACTCTTTATATGGTGATGAAGCACCATCGAAAACTACAGTATATCGTTGGTATAGTGAATTCAAACTTGGACGGTGTTCTTTGGACGATGAATTTCGTGATTGTCGTCCCACAAATGTCGTTGTGTCGGAAAACATTAATGCAGTGTCTGAATTGATAATGCAAGACCGTCATATGACATACCGTGAGATCGAGGTATCTCTAGGGATTAGTAGCACCAGCGTGCATAATATCTTGCTGGAACATTTAGCCGTTAAGAAGCTATGTTCACGTTGGGTACCACATAATCTGACAACAACTCAAAGAAGGACTCGCGTCGATTAGTACCAAGAAATGCACAAAAAATAAAATGGCGGTGCCTCAAAAAACATTTATAAAGTCGTCACAAGTGATGGATCTATACGTATGAGGCCGATAGTAAACAGTAGGCGCCTGTGTGGGTACTCCAAGATGAGCCAAAACTAACAAAAGTTGTTGGCGTTCGAAGCACAACAAAACGAATGGTCGGCTGTTTTTTTGGAAAAGCTGGTCACGTTGCAACCGTGCCATTAGAGAATTGTAGAACGGTCAATTCTGAATGGTACACAACTATTTGTTTACCAAAAGTTTTTGAAGAAATAAGGAAAACAAACTGAAAACGACAGATCATTCTCCACCATGACAATGCGAGTTCTCACAGGTAGGTTCAAACAATTGAATATTTGACTGGGCAAAACATTGAATTGATGAGCCATTCGTGGTCAACGGTTTTCTACGCCGGAAGACGCAATTGAGGCATTCGAAACTCATATTTTGGAGATACCGCGTTCACAGTGGCAGCAATGCTTTTCGGATTGGTTTAAACGAACGCAAAAGTGCAATTGACTTTCAAGGAGAATATTTTGAAAAGCAATAAATTTGTTTTTTCGGCTACCCTCGTATTCTTGAATATTTGTGTACGTTCCGTATTTTCTAATATCAGAAGTAGAATTGACTCAAATATTAATGAGTGGAAGTGATTAAAATGTTGTACAGTGTGTTATATTGCTATATTTGGATGGTTAGTTAAAAAAGTTAAAAAATTAAGGGGAACATTATGAGTTCGAAAGAAAGCGGTTAGTCGACGTTAAAAAGTTTTTGTTGGAACTTGCTAGGGTGCTACGATTTTCGAGAATGATTGGAGAAACGTCGATTTACCTTAGAATTATCATGTTCAAAGATAGTAAAACATTAGGAAATGTCAGATGTGACGTACATTTTAATATCACAAATGCAAACTTAATGCTAAAAGTAAGAATCTCGTGGCGGAATATTTTATAAAAATAGTAAAAATAAAACGATTTTCCACTTTTAAGAACAATCACTTATTCTAATTAAGTGAAATTAAGTATTAAATATTTTGCAAAATTCAAGCGAAGACCTATTATGCATTTTTCTTATGTTCACTTATTTGTCAAAAGAGATATAATCCTTTGCGTGTTCTCAAATTCCTTCATAAAAGTCATGAATAATACATAAGTATATTTCGACGGCGTTGCCCCGTTCTTGAAGGAATAATCTTTAGAATTTTTTTTACAAATTACATCTAAACGTTGATGGTTTAATGCTCATTTCGGTTATAATTGGATTCCCATATATTGGAAATCAATTTGTTTGCTGGTAATGCGTTTAAATATCGAAGCGGAGGTTTATAAGAAAAAAAACGAGGTTAGATTTGTGTCGATTTTAGATTACGTTGGCAATGATGGGAGCAGGATACATTGATTGTTATTCAAATGTAAACAGAAATTACAATAATGCAATGCATACATACATGGGTGTTCATGTAAGTATGCTTATGTTATTGTGTATATAAAAAATAATCAACGTACAGCATTTAAACACATTAATATTGATTTTTTGTTTATGAAAATTATAAAAGTGTTTGGTTCTAAATTCTTTGATTAGTGGAATTTGTTTTCCCTTCGTTGGTAAGCAACCTTTTCTTTTTCTATATACGAGGGTCGCCCCAGCAATACCCGACTCTACAAAGAAAGCACAAAAGTTTTGGAAAGAAATATATTATATATTAGTTCATAACATAATCTCCTTTCAACTCTATACACTTTTCCCAGCGATGTTTAAAAAGTTCGATAACCTCTTTATAATAAGAACTGTCTTGATTTGGTACGTAGACTTCCGCGGTCGTGGTCCATGCTATCTGCTTCTGGGTTTCCGGGCTGGAACCGCGTCACTTGTATATCTGCCGACGTTTCAGTTCAGTTTCAGTGCAGTAGTTCAGCCCTGAAGATGTCCCATACAAATGGGTACGAAACGTCGGCAGATATACTAGTGACACGGTTCCAGCCCGGAAACCCAGAAGCAGATAAGAACTGTCTTGCTTCTCAAAATAGCCGACATCGCTTCTTCATCGTTGGAAAATTTTTGACCACTGATCCATTTTTTCAAGTTTGGGAACAGAATCCGAGGGGGTAAATCTGGCGAATAGAGTGCATGAGGTAGCAATTCAAACTTTAATTAATTAATTTTGGGCATTGCAATAACGGATTTGTGAGCTGGTGCATTGTCTCGATGAAACAACACTTTCTTCTATACAAATGCACTGTTTTCCTTGATTTCTTCGCTCAAACGTTGCAATAAGTTCGCATAATACTCGCTGTTGAAAGTTTTTCCTTTTTAAAGGAAGTCAATGAAAACGCGCATCCAAAAAAAACCGCTGATGAAACGATCTTCGCCTTCTTTGGAGCCGGTTCTCCCTTTTGAGTCCATTGTTTTGATTCTTTTGTCTCGGGGTTAAAGTGATGGACCTATATTTCATCCATGATTATGAAACGGCGCAAACGTTCTGCTTTGTTGCTGTGAAACTTCGCTAAATGCTCAATTGAAACATCTTCACGACACTGTTTTTGCTCGAGTGCGTGCCAATGCGGCACCCACTTTGCATACAGCTTTCTCATGTCAAAATTTTCAGATAATATGCGATATACCGCACCTTTTTAAATGTCTCCTAGGTCGAGCACTTTCAGTCGATGATCATCCAGTACCGCTTTGTGGATTTTCTTCACCATTTCTGGAGTTGTCACCTCATTTGGTGGACCACTGCTATACTCGTTTTGGCAGCTCGTACAGCTTCGTTTAAACTCTGCTACCTAATACTTCACTGTTGTAAACGAAGGAGCAGACTTATCCAGAGTAGAATCCAGTTCAGCTTTCATATCGGTTGGGCTGAGACCTTTTAAATAAAAGTATTGTATCACGTAACGATGACAAATTTTCTCCATTTTTACAAATTCACTGAAAACGTTCACTATTAATGGCTGCCAAACAAATACTAAACAACGTGGCGTCTTCAAACTTGAGGCATATGCTTTATAGATGGTGTACTTTCTAATACAGTTATATTTTGCAAACAACTACCGCCCTCTCAAGGTCAGGCCGCGCTATGGGAACACCCTCGTACATGTAAATTTGTATCTTAAAGTTACAATTGAAATTATTTTCAAATTTGTTAATTCGCTAGTTTTTAAATTCGTTCGATTACATACGCATTTCAGTTATTACAGTTTCTTTCAGCTTTCCAAATCCTAGGTAACTGTAGTAGTTTTAATCTGTCAAATCAACAGATAGAGGAAGATAAAAGTATTTTATTGCTTTTTGAAATATTTCCTATCAGGTTAATTGACCGTGCAAAACGTTGTATTGGAGCCGAAGACGACTATTTTGAATAAAATACATGAACTTTATGAAAATAGTAAGCTTGTGTTTTTATTTTAAAAAAGTTCTGTGCGAAAGCCTCTGTAGAATAATTTTTTGTCAAAAAGTTTTTGTTCTCTTGTCTAGACTTACTAATTACTGATTTTTAGATCTGGGAAAACAATGTATTCTGCGTAAACAGATAAAACTCGCAATATTTGTTTGTTTACGTTACCACTTCTACTATATATTTGTTCCAATTTAAAAATTCTAAATTCTTATTTAAAAAGCGCTTTATTTGATACTAAATCGCATTGAACAAGTAACCCATACAGATACACGTACGTCATTAAAATCGAGGTCTTTATGAACTGCAGACTACGTCCTTTAATTAATCAATTATTTTTCTGCCTTACAAGCACTACTGCAACGGAATCGTGACTAAACATTCTTGAAGTTATTGCGATACTATCTGACACTGGATAAATATATTTGTACTTTGTGCCGAGCTGCATCTATCCTAGGATATTTATAATTTAACCAATATATCAAGCGCATAACATGTAGAAACGCAGAAGTTTTCAAGATTACTGATTAAGAGATGTTACGGTGTAGGGAGAGCGTTTCAACTTTGGAAGTAATGGAAACGTAATGCTCCAGTTTCGGTTCGCAGCTCTGTAAAAACACACGCTCTTTAATTCAGATAATCTATTAATACTAGTAATGGACGAATTTTTTGCGACACTACATCGATCAAGTTCGATTCCTTTGCCAATTGGTTACTTAAATGTGAGACGACAAATTTATCTCCGTTCCTAGGCATTCCTAATACTTATATATATATTTGGAGTAGTTTTTTTCATGTCGTTTAAATGGGAAATATCCATTTTAATCAGGGGACGTGTCATGTTGATTTAATAGGCGATTTCGCCTTCGAAATATTGCGAGAGTTTCACATGAATAATATCCTAAAATGTAGATTCAAAATGTCATAACTAAATATATAACTATTTCATTGTAATAAGGTGCTTTGTGAGTCAGAAATGTAAATGCATATGTCGGTAATATATTGTAGTTTGTAATTAAAACTCTGGTCCGAGGTTATAAACTAGGACAGAATTTGGAATATTTAGGGCAATTATCTATCCGCTAATGAAAAGCTAAATCCTCAGAAGTAATATTCAAAGTCTGTTTCACATAAATTGGCTAATGGTTAAAGATTATTTCGGCTTTGGTTTTGCGCATAAACTCAAAGAGACATGACTTCCGAGGACATTCAAAGTTTGTTCCATATAGATTGATGAATGGCTAAAAATTGTATTGGATTTGGTTTTGCTAAAACTTCAGAGAAACTCAAAGAGACGAGACTTCTTAGAAACGGTTGTAATTGGTGATGAGACTTTGGATTTTCAGTACGGTTCAGAAACTCAGCTAGTACTACATGGAGGAAATCATTTGGAGAAGTCAAAAGATTAAAGCGAAACCCATTACTTTTCAAGAAAAATGTAGACTTCCGAGGACATTCTAAGTTTGTTCCATATAGATTGATGAATGGCTAAAAATTGTATTGGACTTGGTTTTGCTAAAACTTCAGAGAAGCTCAAAGAGACGAGACTTCTTAGAGACGGTTGTAATTGGTGATGAGACTTTGGATTTTCAGTATGGTCCAGAAACTCAGCTAGTGCTACATGGAGGGAATCATTTGGAGAAGTCAAAAGATTAAAGCGAAACCCATTGCTTTTTAAGAAAAATGTAGACTTCCGAGGACATTCAAAGTTTGTTCCATATAGACTGGTGAATGGTTAAAAATTATAATAGACTTGGTTTTGCTAAAACTTCAGAGAAGCTCAAAGAGACGAGACTTCTTAGAAACGGTTAATTGGTGAGGAGACTTTGGGTTTACAATACAATCCAGAAACTCAGCTCGTGCTAGATGGACGAAATCATTTGGAGAAGTAAAAAAATCAAAACGCAACCTATTGCCTTTTACGAAATAATTTTGTTCTCAGAAGGTATTCAAAGCTTGTTTCACATAGGCAGGCGAATGGTTAAAGTTTGTACAGTATTTGCCTTTGCAAAAATTTTAGAGAAGTTCAAAGAGTAAGAGTTGTAACTGCTGATGAGACTGAGATTTTCAATACGATCTAGAAACTTACTTAGTTCTAGATTGAGGAAATCATTTGGCGAAATCGAAAATTAAAATGAAGCCTCGTTTCCAAGGCGATTACCTACAACGAATTTATTACAAGTGGTACAGTAGTTAACTTTTAGTGTTACCTTAGCATTACTTTACCATTTGGTAAGTTGTATTCATTGCGTTCGTTCTGAAAATGAAAGACCCAAGCAACTTGTGAAGTAAGTTTTGAAGTTTATAAATCTAACCTTACACTTATATTGCATTTATACAAATTTCTGTCAAACAAGTAGCTTTCAAAGACATACCTTAAGCATAAACACAAAAGACTTATTTTGATTAATTTTCGATAACTTAATAGACCATCTGCACGATACGTATTTCACGAATAATTACTTACTTCATTTTCATGTATAAACAGAGTGACTATTTCACGTCCATCTGTATAACTGTTTTTCGATGATTAAACTTTAATTGTATCCATTTCGTTTATAGTAACCCAATTTGACAAGAACAAACGCATGTCTCAACACGCAGACATTAATTTTTAATTTTCTAAGTGTCTCCGAATTGTTTTGTTGATAGTTAGTACCTGCTTAACGAGGACATCTATAAAAATACCAATTTCGATGGAATGATCTACGCGTTTTTTATTTAAGAAGAGAACATAAAAAGTTGGCAAAAGTTTTTAACGTTTTTTGTGTAACATAAAATGAGTCCGAATTGAGTTTAGTGAAAGGTAGGGAAGGCTTCATAAATAGAATTTATTAGTCTGTCGTCGCAGAAAATGAAAGAAATTGTGAAAACACAGGATGTAAAAAGATGTAGCAAAGGATTTTAAATCAAAATAGTTTTTTTTATGTTAATTTGGTGACGAAATGGCGCGGTTTTCTTGTCTTACAATTATTTTTTCTCTGTAATTGACATTTTATATTAAATTTTAATTTTTGCCAGTCCTTGAGAGTGCTTTTAATGCAGACGTGATTTAGTTCAGTGATTAAGTCCAGATGCAAAATTTATTATTATTATTAATTATTTACGAAAATTAGAAAATTCTTAACCCATTCACTGCCACAATCCCCACATGGGGATTCCCGCTTTTATGGTTCGATAATCAATACTGGTGAAGATAAGATTATGTGCAACAGCATTGCACGTTACTCCTTACATCTCAAAAAAGTGTGTTAGTACACAAAATTTTAAATTTTAATTTTTGCGCTTGAAGATTTCATTTGACTACCTTTTTGCAAACTGGTTTAGGCTTTCACGGCCTTTGTCAATTACACAGGGTAACAAAATGAAAAAAAAAATTTGGTGCCGGATATCTAACATCTGATTTTAGATGTTTTTAATGTGCTGATTCCAAAAATGCCACCAGATTTTTTCTATCAGCTCTAGTTTTTGAGATACAGGTTACAGGTTAATTGATATTTTTTTCTGATAAAGAACAACAAATAAAGAGATAAATATGTGTTCTTTTACATAACGGTAACAAATATGGCTCAAATACTATTGGTCATTCTACTATCATGAAGGAAGAATATGAAACAATTGCATTAGTTTTAAGAAAAATCAAATACGAAGAACATCAGTGGGCAATTTGTGTCGATTTAAAAATGGTTAACTTCCTCCTTGGACAGCAGAGTGGTTATACAAAATATCCTTGTTTTTTGTGCCTTTGGGACAGCAGAGATAAAAATGAGCCCTGGGTTAAAAAAAATGGCCTTCAAGAGATGTCATGATTCAAGGAAAACAAAACGTGATCAACGAACCTTTGGTTGAAAGAGAAAAAATCTTACTTCTGCCCTTGCATATCAAGCTAGGCTTAATGAAGCAATTTGTGAAGGCTTTAAATCGAGATGGAAATTGTTTTGGGTATTTATCACGTAAATTTCCTGGCATTAGCACGGAAAAACTAAAAGCTGGTATATTTGATGGTCCTCAAATAAGCCAACTTGTTAAAGATCCACAATTCACCACATAAATGAACGAGACTGAATCTAACGCTTGGTGTTCATTTGTTCAAGTAGTACAAAATTTTCTTGGCAATCATAAAGCAGAGAATTACGTAGAATTAGTGGAAACTATGCTTTCAAATTTTAATATTCTCGGCTGTAACATGAGTATAAAAGTTTACTACCTACACAGCCACCTAGATCGTTTTCCAGAAAAATTAGGTAATTGTAGTGAAGAACAGGGGGAAAGATTCCATCAGGATATTAAAACTATGGAAGATCGTTATCAAGGACGATGGGATAGCCACATGATGGCGGACTACTGCCGGAGCCTTCAGCGAGACTGCCCTAGTAAACTCCATTCTAGAAAGTCGTATAAAAGAAAATTTTTATGTGATTAGTGACTAATGTAATTATGTAAATTAAGTTTTTGCAATAAATACTTAAATCCATGTGTCTTTGTTTTTTTAACTGTCAATAGTAATATTATATATTATAACAGTTATAACGTAAAATATATACACAATTTTTTAAAAAAATCTCAAAAACTAGATCTGATAGACCAAATCTGAGAACTTTTTTACATTCTGCAACCAAAAATTACCCAGGAACAGTTAAAAAATCGCAGGCAACAAAATGTGTGTTGGCCTGTGTTATTGATAAATCTTTTGGGTGCTATTTTAGTCCTTTATTTACTTTCGACCCTTCTCTGATCATCCAGTCAGATTCCTCATTCTTAAGACGATCTTCAATAATCTTGTAAAGAATCTGATTGGGTTATAGACGAAATATTAAAAATAAATAGAACACCTTGGCAATTCATCCTAACAAATAGTTTTATTATCTGTTCTTTATTTATTCTTCGATTTGTTCATCGCTAGTTATTAGGGAGTTTTACATCGAGAATTTCCATTGTGAACATGTTTTTTTTTTGTAAATTTAGACAATTCGATTAGCAGAAGCGAATGTTGTCACTGACAAAATTCATTATCTTCTTAGTAACTACAGGGAAATGTTATATCGATGTTGAAGAGCGTTTTGGTTAAGAATTTGTAAGAACAGCATAGAGAATAAAATTTTTTGAGTTACATGAATTGAGTGTCAGAGCAAAGTGCAATATTACGCGCTGTAATTACTAGAGTTGACACTGAAAATGTTGCTTGAAAAGGTAAACGTATGTTTACATTTATCACCTTTATTGAAGTTCTTGTATTTCATCGAGGCACGCGCTACTGATCGAACCCTCGCAGTGCCAACTCTGTTTTTACCTGCTGAACCTCTTACAATTTTTCGAAATGCTCGTCGCTGATCGAATGCTTGCAGTACCAACTAGTAGTTGCAAATATAAGAAATCATAAGCGAAAAGAATTAAATTAGCGATATTTTTTCGCCTTTTTTGAAGGTGGTTCAACTGTGATTGTCCCCAAAGCACCACAGGACTTGGGCTTATGCATTTCTTGAGTTTTTCCTTCTGGAGTTAATACTGTACTCCTGCCTTTCTAGTAATTTGTATTGATCCAGGGCAAGTCGGTTGTTGTATTGGGTTGGCAACTAAGTGCTTTCGGTTTTTACTGATAGAGAGCGTTGTTTTATTTTTTGTATAACGTATGTTAGTGCTGTACTTTACCATTTGTCGCGTGATACTAGTCATATTGACGTAACTTCAGAAGCAAGTAGTGCGTGATTTTTATTAAAGCTATTAGTTGTGGGTTAATTTTAAATGGAGTGCAGAAACGAACATTTTCGACATATTTTACTATTTTATTTCCGTAAAGGAAAGAAAGCTGCTGCGGCTCACAAAAAGATATGTGAAGTTTATGGTGCTAATTGCTTAACAGAGCGCACGTGTCAGAATTGGTATAAAAAATTCCATTCTGGAGATTTTTCCCTCAAAGATGAGCAACGTTCTGGTCGGTCTACTGAAGTTGATGATGACCAAATCAAAGTCATAATTGAAGAGGATCGTCATATAACTGTTCGGGAGGTTGCGGAGGGGCTACATGTATCGCACACAACAACTGAAAATGTCTTGGGCTAGTTAAGAAGCTTGATATTTGGTTACATCACGAATTGAAAGAAATTCGTTTAACACAAAGAATTAACTTTTGCGATATGCACCTTAGACGAAATGAAACCGATCCTTTCTTAAAAAGAATAATCACTGGTGATGATAAGTGGGTCCTATACAGTAACATAGTTCGAAAACGATCATGGAGCAAACACGATAAACCAGCTCAAACCATATCGAAAGCTGAATTGCATCCAAAAAAGATCATGCTGTCAGTTTGGTGGGATTACAAAGGTTTTGTGTTTTTTGAGCCGCTTCCAAGGAACCAAACGATCAATTCTGATGTTTACTGTCAACAATTAATAAAACTGGATGAAGCAATCAAAGAAAAACGGCCAGAATTGTCAAATCGGAAAGGTGTAGTTTTCCACCAAGATAATGCAAGGCCTCACACATCTTTGGCAACTCGTGGGAAACTACTGGAGCTTGGCTGGAAAGTGATGCCACATCCCCCATACAGCACTGATCTAGCACCATCTGATTACCATTTATTTCGAAGTTTGCAGAATTCTTTGAATGGTAAAACTTTCACAAATGACGATGACCTTCACTCGCACCTGGTTCAGTTTTTTGCTGATAAGGACCAGTAATTTTATGAGCGCGGAGCTGAAAGAAAGATGGCAAAAGGTCATTGAGCAAAATGGAAAATATATAATTGATTAAAAACTATTCTTTGTTTAAAAAAAAGTGTTTTATTTTATACTACAAAACCGAAAGTACTTAGTTGCCAACCAAATAGTTTGTTAGGTCTACGAACGGCACGCGATTTACTTTTAATTGTACATTAGTATTGGAATGACAGTTTAGACAAAAACAGTTGCAAATATAAGAAATTATAAACAAAAAGAATTAAATGAGCGATATTTTTTCGCCTTTTTTGGAGGTGGTTCAACTGTGATAGTCTCCAAGGCACCACATGACATGGGCTTATGCATTCCTTCAGTATTACCTGCTGGAGTTAATGCTGTCCTTCTGTTTTTCTAGTAATTTGTACCGATCCACGGCAAGTCGGCTACTGTACTTTGATTAGGTCTATGAGCGGCACGCGGTTTACTTTTAATTGTATGTTAGTATTGTGAATGATAGTTAAGACAGAGATAGAAAAAAAGTAGGATAGAAAAGCTACATCGTAGCTTACCCATAAGTGATGATTTAATTGTAGCAAGTTAAGGTGGAAACATTGTTTACATGCTCTAAAGTAGGATTCGGAATTTATTGGTAAAAGAAAATTTGTACTCACCGTTCTATTAGCTAAATTTTTAACTCGGCAATTAAGATACGCTGTTTTTCCTAATAATGCGGTGACATTTTTCGATGCGCTGGTATCGAAATGCGGCCCTCTATTTGGCGAACTGTCGCTCACGGAGTTACTTGCAGCCCCGCCGCCAGACTGCACTGCACCCAGTACTGCGGACAAACAAAGACAAAAAGTCAGCGTGAAAGTAGTAGACGTGTCGCGCATATTAACTCTTCCAAATGAGCGGAACGTCAGTTAGAAGCAGGTGTTTTATGAACGTGTTTAAAATCAAACTTTGGGAAAACAAATAACGGGCTAGGAATAGAAAAAAAAACGGCGTCAAAATATTGCAATTAAAAATTAATTAAAAACTTAATTAAAAATGAAAATGGGTGACATTTACGGCACTCCAACTGTTTTCTTCGTCGCGACCACTTCTTGTGTTAAATGAATTTTTATAAGACAAGAAACGAAACTTCTTCATATGCATGTTTCGGTTCTTAAGTTTGCGATAACGATAACCTGACTGACTTCTGTGAAATTTCTATTGAATACACTTTTGATAAGACTGATGTATGTTTTATTTTTTTTCATAATTCGAGACATCGTCATGTAAACCAACAATAACATAACTCAAAACAATGGACTTATATTTCACGAAAATACTAATAAATTTAAATTGTAAAAACATTTTTTTTGGTTTCAGCATATTTACCAACAAGTCACGGAATGCATTATTTTACTTTAACTTCTCTGGGCAAATTTTAAAAAGAATCACTCAAATATTAATAATACACTACATATGTTTCAAGAACTCACCTATCGTCAGGTAAACTTGTGTTATTAAAGAACGATTCCTTTGTAGGGTTTATCGTATCTTTTCGATACAGAAAAATAATAAAATGCGAGATAGACGCGTTCTCGTTCTTTCGTTCAATACATTCGTGTGTTGTACGATAGAGGGAGGCAATGTTTGGACAAGTTTTAATGTGACCTTATTGGGAGAGTGTAATATGTTACCTTATTTACTGTAAAAAAAAAACACAAATATTCAATTTTCTAGTAGTTTTATTACAATAACTCTTATAAAAGGTAGAGATTAGTAATATGTATAATCTCCATGAACATCTAAAACAGTTTATGGCATGGACTCGATTGCCATGTCAAACATTTCTGGGGAAATGCACTCCATTTCTCATTAACAGAAATTCGTAGAGTTTGAAGTATTCTTTGTTGTGTATTTCGTGCAAGCAATACGCTTCCCACACATCGCAAGCGTGTTCTACTGGATTACCATATAGGAAATTGCTTGGACACTCTATTCTATATACAGTGTGTATCAGCCAAATGGAATAAATTCGATAATAATTAAATGGAAGGGTGTTCGAGAAAACGCTCGAACACGTCGATTGGGATTTTTAGTTGCGTATTTTTTTAAATAGAAAGTTTATATACAGGGTGTGTCATGTAAAAGTGGTCAATACCAACTTTTTTATTTTAAATGCAACACCCTAGTGCTTATAGTATGAAATGTCAATATCGATTGTATATAATCATACATGCATTACACTAAATCTATTGTAAGTTAGTTCTAAGTACTTACTGTTAAATAATATAATATTTATTTATAATATTTCATAACATATTCATATACATATGTATATGTAAATTTACAACACCCTGTCAAATATTAAATTTTTGGATTCTTTAGAAAATTCCAGACATATGTATTTCATGTACAATGTCCTATACCTATCTTCGACTGTTTCGGAAATATTAAATGTTTTTTCAGATTAATAATTTTGTTTACAATTAAAATAAGATTTTCACCTAATAGTTTGTTTACCGAACTATTAAGTGAAAATCTTTAATTGTACTTGTACTTCGTTTTAAAATACCTTGCCTTAGCAAAGTGTTGTCAGTGTCATAGTGTTGTCAGTGCCATAACTGTTTCAATTTCGTTAACTACATTTCAGCAAAATGGTTCATTTAACAGAAATGCACAAAATAACAATTCTGCAGATGATTGGTTATGGAGATAACACACGGACACAAATGGAAGTTGCTCACTTATTTCATGAGCAATTTCCAAATTTGCCGCCTATATCCCAAGGAACAATTAGTAAAATAGAAAAGCAGTTTCGCGAGTTTGGACATGTAAGGCAAATAAAAAAAAGCAGCTGCGAATGCCGTAAGTAATGATACCAAACTGGATATTGTGCTTGGGTTTGAAGAAAACCCGCATACTTCTAGTAGAGAAGCAGCGTCAATGTTCGATGTTTGCCATTCATCGATTACTCGCACATTAAAAGAAAATAAAATGCATCCCTATAAAATTATACCAACTCAGGAGCTCATGGAAGACGATTTTGATAGGAGAACGTATTTTTGTGAACAAATGATGACAATGTTAGATAACAATGTGATCCAATTAGAACATATTTTATTTTCTGATGAGTGTACCTTTACGCTTCACGGTCATGTTAATCATCAAAATTGCCGCTATTGGTCCAGGGAAAATCCTCACTGGACGAGGGAAGAACATACGCAATACCCTGAGAAGGTTAATGTTTGGGCAGGAATTGTTGGAGATCATATCGTAGGTCCTTGATGGAAATTTGAATGGTGAAAATTATTTAGCATTGCTTCAAAATAATCTCGTGCCAGCTTTGACAAACTTATATCCTGATCTAGCAAACCCACAAGTTCCAGTAAATACGATGTGGTTCCAGCAAGATGGAGCACCACCCCATTGCCAGATCAATGTCCGGCAGTACCTCTACCAAATATTCCCGAATCGGTGGATAGGTGGGCGAGGATCGATGGAATGGCCAGCACGATCCCCTGATCTAACGCCATTAGACTTCTTCTTATGGGGATATGTCAACAGTATAGTATACAAAACTAAACCCCTCGACTTAGCCGAGTTAAGAAGACGAATAATAGTTGCAATTAGATCGGTCACACCTGAGATGTTGAGCAACGTTAGAAAAAATTTTTATTTAAGATTAGGATGTTGTCAAGACGTTTGCGGCGAACACTTTGAACATCTCCTACAGTGACATTAATGTTTTTCTTGTTATTTTTTACATTATCAAAAATT
The DNA here is from genome assembly GCA_031893035.1 of Dermolepida albohirtum. Lineage (NCBI taxonomy): Eukaryota > Metazoa > Arthropoda > Insecta > Coleoptera > Scarabaeidae > Dermolepida > Dermolepida albohirtum. The sequence goes on from JAVIWB010005574.1 coordinate 75,500, forward strand.
TTTCAAATTAATCTGAAAACATTTAATATTTCCGAAACAGTCGAAGATAGGTATAGGACATTGTACATGAAATATGTCTGGAATTTTCTAAAGAATCCAAAAATTTAATATTTGGCAGGGTGTTGTAAATTTACATATAAATATCTATATGAATATGTTATGAAATATTATAAATAAATATTATATTATTTAACAGTAAGTACTTAGAACTAACTTACAATAGATTTAGTGTAATGCATGTATGATTATATACAATCGATATTGACATTTCATACTATAAGCACTATTTATATACGAGGTTGATCGAATTTGTTATATCTTTTTAAATAAGTGATTAACGTGATTAATCCTTCACAACGGGCGAAACCATTAATTTTTGCAATGTTGATGGTATTTCCCAATTGTCTAGCATACTCGAAATACCTGTTGGTAGTGCTTCTATTTTCTCACTCAAACATTTAAACTTGCCTAGAAGTCGTATAAACACCGTGTGAGAAAGAGAGTAGAGTAGCTATTCGTAAATACTAATAACAATATACGCAAGAAGATGGAAGACATTAAATAATTTTCAACTTTTGACACATTTTTGCATTCGTAAATAGAGAATAATTTGTAAATCTTTCCGTTAATTTGGTACGTAGACATCCGCGGTCGTGGTCCATACTATCTTCTTCTGGGCTTCGGGGCTCAGTTTCAATGCAACGAATAGTAACAGTAGTTGAGCCCAGAAGATGTTTCATACGAGTGGGTACGAAACGTCGTCAGTTATACCAGTGACGCGGTTCCAGCCCGGAAGCCCAGAAGAAGATAGTATGTTTCCGTTAGTTTGTTAAAGGGTCGATCATGATTTTTACGCAAATCTAAGAACTATAAATAAAGACTACATTATTAGTGTTCTCTACGTCTTTCCCTTTTCAATCTCGCAAATGCATATTGGCTTCTACCAGTCGAAATTTTGTTAAATTATATATGATTGTGATGTAAGGGTCAAGGCCAAACAGACTCTGTCCCAGCGAAAGATCATGGTGTCCATGTTTTGGGATAGGTATGGCGTTTTGTTGATCGACTTCATGTAATGCGGAAGCACCATAAATGCGGTGGCCTACGAAAGCTACGCAGAGCGATTCGAAACAAAGGACGCGGCATGCTGACAGAGGTAAATTTGTTACTCCATGACAATGCAAGGCCTTATAGCACAGCTCAAATCCGCACTTTATTAAATTCTTTTGACTGGGAAGTTTTGCACCAGCACCCATACAGCCCCTACCTTGCACCGAGCAATTTCCATCTTTTCCGCTATCTTAAACAGTATCTCGGAGGCAACCACTACAACCATGACGAAGACGTGAAAACGGCCGTGACCTCTTGGTTATTGAACCAGGCGGCAAGTTTCTATGAAGAGAGTATTCGAAATCGAGTTGTAAGGTTTAAGAAGTGTTTAAACAAACTTGGCAGCTATGTTGAAAAATAGAGAAATGTTCGTAGAATCTGAAAATACATTTGGTTCTTGAAAATTTTCTTTGGTTTGGCTTTTTTTTTAAATGGCCCTTACTTAAAAAATATGCCTAATACATTATTTATTGTAAATAAATAACGATCGTATTTACAGTAAATTTTAATGGCCGCTATATAGAATATTTGATGTATTAATCGCTTTTTATATAAACCTTTTATTGTACGTGGGCAAGGTGAAAAGTTCTCAGCCTGACAATGAAAGACTGCGATTTAAATTTGAAAAATGATTTTATTTTTCTACATAATCTCCTTTGAGTTCAACACACTTGGTCCAGCGTTTTTCTAACATCAATATTCCTTCCTGGAAGTGAGAGTCTGGAAGGCTGTCAAAATATTATTCTACGGTCTACGGTACTTCTTCGTTGGATGTGAATCGCTTTCCAGAAACAAATTTTTTCAAATTTGGGAATAGATGGAAGTTTGAGGGTGCCAAATCAGGAGAATAGAGAGGATGGC
>JAVIWB010005575.1:0-76159 GCA_031893035.1 Dermolepida albohirtum
TGGCCGTTTGACGATTTTTGCGATTTTTTTGAACCTCAAGCGATGAAATTTAAAAAACGGAAAAATCAAAGTGTGGATTTTCGACGTTTTGATACCTCTATTTTATGTATTCGAACCCGCTGATTACGAAAAACGCATCGGGAATGCGCTAGCTCTTTCGGTTCTCGAGATATTCGCGAAAAACTAAATTTGGTGAAGTCGAAAAATTAAAATTGCGATTTTCGCCGTTTCGATGGTCCTATCGTACGTATTTTGATCTCCTGATTCAGAAACAACCCCTACTTGGCATCGTATCTCTTACGGTTCTCGAAAAAAATAAAGTTGCGATTTTCGCCGATTCGATCTTATGTATTTTGATCTGCTGATTCAGAAAATGTACCTATTTGGCATCGTATCTCTTTCGGTTGTCGAGATATTCGCAAAAAACACTTTTGCAAGTTGCGAAAATCGCGAAAATTTTGGATTTTCGTTCAAATCGGCGTGCTATCTCGCGAACCAATGGGCCTCTCGGCGACGGCGCGGACACTGCCGGATGCGTATTGACGTCCGGAATCGACTGCTTCAAACCGGAACCTGCTAGGACGTCGCGTTCTCGAGTTATGACCGGAAAACCGAAAATTTTTGCGAAAATTCAAACTGCCACTGCGGCCAAACGGTTCGCTCTACAGCGACGCGCTTGTGCTCATTTTAATCCTTGTGAAGAGTACATTGATTGGTGAAAATTTTGTGGCGCTAAGACCAAAAATGTGGAAGTTATGGCCGTTTGACGATTTTTGCGATTTTTTTGAACCTCAAGCGATGAAATTTAAAACGGAGTAATCAAATTTTGGATTTTCGTTCAAATCGGCGTGCTATCTCGCGAACCAAGGGCCTCTCGGCGACGGCGCGGACACTGCCGGATGCGTATTGACGTCCGGAATCGACTGCTTCAAACCGGAACCTGCTAGGACGTCGCGTTCTCGAGTTATGACCGGAAAACCGAAAATTCTTGCGAAAATTCAAACTGCCACTGCGGCCAAACGGTTCGCTCTACAGCGACGCGCTTGTGCTCATTTTAATCCTTGTGAAGAGTACATTGATTGGTGAAAATTTTGTGGCGCTAAGACCAAAAATGTGGAAGTTATGGCCGTTTGACGATTTTTGCGATTTTTTTGAACCTCAAGCGATGAAATTTAAAAAACGGAAAAATCAAAGTGATTTGCAAATTGAAAGGGTAGAGAATAATGACATATATATTTCTCAGGTGTTTTTTTAGTACCTATTTCCTCTTCTTCTCCATCGTGATATCATTCCTAAACATCATTAACTCGTAGGGCATAGTGTTGGCATAAGACACTCCACAAATCAAAAAGATTGTGAAATGCTGGTGGTAGTTGTATAGTATTGAGTTCAATTTCATCAATTATACAGTGACACAAAAATTAAAAAGGAAAAAATTCTAAACATTGCTTTGAAATGTTCAGTCTTTGACATGTGACCGTCTACCTGATATCTTTGTAATGTCCATTAGTTTCAGTATCTTACTAGGGCCATTATTATGTTCACTTCTTCGATATTATAGATGTGGCTCATTTCAAAGTTTCAGAGCGCAAACTGAGCGTCATTGCCAACGTCGATTTATATTTCTGTTGCTGATAAATCTGATTTTTGCAATCAGAAAGTGAGACCTCCAAGAAAATTTGCTGATTTGGAACAGAATTAGGAATGCAAAAATAAATGTTGACTACACTAGGTTTGATAGGTAGATAAGGAAGACAAACCATAAAGTTCGATATCAAAGTAGATAGAAAAAAGTTGAAACAAACTGACGTAGTTAAATATTTGGTAGTGTACAATAAACGAAATAGGTAATCAAAATTGAATTAACAGAAATAATAGAAAGTGCTCTTCTTGTGAACCATGCTCTAAGAAATAACTTTATAGATAAGAAAGAAATATCAAAAAGGGTAAAAATGAATGTCTTCAAACAATGTATGTATATTTCGATTCTTAGATTCGAATGCGGCTTTGGGCATTGAGTCAGAGATTAACAAACAAAATACAGAGCATGGAGCAATTTAGAAAAGAAACAAGTGAATAAAAACTTAATAGAAGCGATTAAAGGTATATATAGGCAAAACAACTAACCAGATAAGGACACAGAATCAACTGACAGAAGTATTTATAACAACGGAAGGTGTGAGACAAGGTTAATTCCGGCACTATTCATCAACACAATAGATGACGTAATTAAAGAAAGCAAAATGAAATTTAAGAAATATGCAGTGAGATGGCGTAGAATGCAACCAGTGAACGCAGAGATATGCATATTTGCGGATGATGTTTTTTTAATGGCTGAAACAGAAAGATCGGATTAAAGATGAATACAGAGAAGAGACGAGTAATGAGGACAACGAGAAACAAAGAAGAGAAGAAACAAATAGACATAGTCATTGATAACAGGAAGATAAAACAAACTGATAAATATAGATACCTGGGAGCAATACTCAATAGCAGAGGAAATTTGGATGATGAAATAAATAACAGGTTAGATAAGACAGGACGACTACTACTACGGGGATTCCTAAATAATAAACAAATCTCGGAAAAAACAAAAATGAATATATACAAAACGATATATACCCCTATAATAATATACAGTTGCCAGAACTGGATACTAAAAGAAAGGCAAAAAAGCAGATTGTAAGCAGCCGAAATGAAGTACCTCAGAAGAGTAAAGAGCATTGCAAGGAGAGAAAGAATAAGAAATACGGAGATAAGAAGTAAATTGAATGTAAAATCATTGACAGAATTAATATAAGAGAAGAATTGGGATGGTATGGATATCTGGCGAGAATGGGGCACGATAGACAAACAAAAAGAGTTTGGAAAGCAAAAGAAATGAGGAAAACCAGAAGTGGAAGACCGTGCAGGACCTGGAATGAAGATATCGAGGAGACGCTGAAGAGGAGGGGTAAAGCATGGCAAGAGGCTCAGAGTTTGGCTAGGGACAGAAAGCAATATAGACAATTTGTGGAAAAATAAACAAAACACGCACCTCGATATCGCAAGGTAGCGGAGGAAGGATTATGATGATGATGATGATAGAGAGCATGGAAATGAAATACCTAAGTCGAGTATTGGAAACGACTAGACTAAATCGGGTGCAATAGGTGTCGCTGTGAAAAAACTAGGAGTGGGAAACTGTAACAGAAAGAGTAGAAAAGAGTCAACTGAGGTGGTTTGGTCACCTAATTTGAATGACAGCAGATAGACTAGTTAAAAGAATCGATAGGCTAGAAGACAGAAAAAAGATCATGAGGGCAATAGGTCAGAACTTGTAATGATATTGTTGAAAGTATACTGAAACGATAAGGAGTAGATGTTCCTAAAGCAAAAGATTGCAAATAATATATGCGCACGCTTTACACCTTAGTGTTCAATCGGGAACTGATTATATAAATATATTGACAATGATCTTTCAAAACGATGAGTTTAATTACTTCCTAATACTCATTTTTTTTCTATTTCGATGAATATTCAAAAGTTCTTTGCTTGATAATATTTAGCGATTAAATCAGTATCAATTGGTACATATATATATTTATGTATGAAATTAAAAAAATAAACTTACTTCTCTCTACTCTTGATACAGTGAGCGGCTGTTAAAATAAAATTTTTACTAATTAACGTAGCCCCGCACAACCACTTCAATTCATCTTGACGATTGTGTCCAAAACCTACAACAGCCTGTATATTTTGTTAGTGCAACAATTTTCATTAAACAGAAAACATACAAAATGCGGAAATTCCTTTTCAATGGCTTCCTCACCGCCAATTATCAATGGCACGGAAACTATGGCACATTCTGAGACATTATTAAAACCTGTTTTCGATGATAAGCCCAAATCTGGTTCCATGACATATACTGCTTTTGCATATTCATTACACACTAAAATAATGTAATAAGTCTGTTAACCTGTTGGGAGGATAAAAGTTCGGTTTTATATTACTTTTTTCACTTATTTCTCCGTATGCGTTGCATATTTTAAATGTCGATGTAAGTACAAGTACAATAAACATTAATATTTGCATTCTTATTTCAAATTTTCATAAACTAGCGATTTCTGTTTCAGTTATTGAACAATACGTACTTGAGATTAATCAAGTTATATACATATACAACTATAAATAGGCTATTTAGGTTCAGTTGTAACAAACTCTACATATGCTTTACATGTTTGATAGTAGAAGCAATAAATCTTTTTTATGTCAGATAGTAATGTGATTTAATTTGTTAAACAAATGAAATCATAAGACAATACAGTTAGTGATGTCTAGAATGAGAAATATGGTCGACGCACAACTAGCGTGCCTTTGATATTAGGAAAATAAATAAAATAAATAGTTATATACAATTTATGAAACGCGAAACAAAATTTTAAGCAGCTTTTGCAGTATAATCACGAACAGGATAAGATCGGTTAAATATTTGAAACTTCAGATATGTTTCCACAGTTATTTCGATATATTGGGTTCGTCGTGAGGAAGGAATGTTCTTATATAAAGAGAACGATTCAACATCTAGTGATGTAATAACTGTAACTATATATTTAAAGTAATGTTTGCTAATACTTAACGAATTTGTGCACTCACTATCACTGCAAATTTCATTTATGCGGTAAAATCTGGATCTTTCTTTAGCGCAACATCTACTTTGACTATAACACTATTATTGTCGTGGTTGATAGCATGGAGCTATTAGGTGTACTGGAAAGTCGAAATTGGCGAAGTGCTGCTCTGTAAGCGCGTGCCCCATTGATGCGAAAAGGTGATAGTCGCACGGGGTAAGGTCTGTAGAGTACGGCGAGTGCGATATTATGTCCCATCCAAGTGATTTCAACGCCGGGAATGCCGGGACATGAAGCAAGCACTCGTTGCGGCGCGCGCGTCCCTGTTAATGTATACAACCAAACGACCTTTACTTAAAAAACACGCCTCGTATATATATATTTTCATTAATTTCCCATCGTAAAGAACTTAATTATACACTATCGCTCATAAGTATTTGGTCACTCGCATTTAACCCGCAAATTGTAACAAAAATCAAAATTGAAATACTAATATCTTTTTATTATTTACATATATGGAAAATATATATTTTTACATCTAAAATAAATTGTTGTACAATATATTTATCTAAATTTTAGACTTCTCTATATGTCCTCCTTTATTTTTAATCACTGCAGCACACAATCTAGGCATTCTTTTGATTAATTTTCGTAATGTCTCGGGTTTTATTTTACCCCATGCCACTTGCGGATTGTTCCACATATTAATGCAGATGTGGGGGCCGATTTTCTCACTTTTCGGTCAAGTTCGTCCCACAGTCACTCGATGGGATTTAAATCGGGATTCTGGTGAGGCCACGCCATAACTTTTATGGTTCTCTCGTTCTCAAATTTCTGCAAATATTCCCGGTATAGTTTAGAAGTGTGTTTCGGATCATTTTTTTGTTGGAAGATAAAATTCTGATACGAAATTTTAATTCCAGAGATGATTGCCTTTTCCTCTAATATGCGCTTATACTGTTCTTTTTTTAGTATACCTTCGATTTTTACGAGATAGCCGACATTTGATCAAGAAAAGCAACTCTATATCATGACTGAACCTCCACCGTGCTTAACAGTAGGGGCTGTGCATTATTCCCGGGCACGCTCACCCACAGACCTCCTCACAAAAACACGTCTTCATGAATCGAAAATCTCGAATTTGAATTCGTCGGTTCGCAATACTTTATTCCAGTCTTCTATGGTCCAATTTTGGTGATCGCGTGCCCAATTTAAACGTTTTTGCTTGTTTTACTTGCGTAGAAGCGGCTTCCGCATTGCAATTCGTCCATGAAGATCGGCTTCTTTTAATCGCCGTTTAGGCGTTTCTAACCGATTGAATTTCTTCGAAACACACGATGTTACTTACCACTATGAGCACCTCACAAAAACTAACTGCAATTTTGCCAAAATGCCCAAGTATAAATACTTAATAGTTTACAATAGCACCCTATCTGAAAATAAAATCATAACAATCGAAAATTTCCAAAAATTGAGAGATCTAATCCCTTCAGTGCAATTATTCTATCTGGAGTTTTATTGGGGTATTATCATTCATTGTGAATAATAGGGTAATCGCATAATAATTTTTGAATAAGCTTTTATAGATTTTAATGTTTACTATAAAACTATTTTTTAATACAGAAATAAATTTTATAATTACAACTTTTCTATAGAAACTGTAATGAAATAAAGGTGACCAAATATTTATGAGCGATAGTGTATGTAATTATTAACATCAAAATAACCTAACTGCCTGGTGGCGTAATTGGACCAGTAACCGTCTAAAAAACGGCAGATAGAGGTTCGAGTCCTCCTTCAGGGCAGAAATTTTTAATTAATTTCTGTGACTTTAATTAACAATGGCATAGTAGAAAATAATAATTTTCATTAATTTCCCATCGATTATATATTTATATATACCATAATTATTAACACCAATGCGTCTCAATTATAAAAATATAGTCAATTGAGAAGGTTTCTCGTGAACTTTATCCGCCATACTTCAGTCTGTGGGACAACGTGTGTATGTTAATTTGTTTTATTGTAAATTTTAACATCCAATAATACAATATTGCGTCTTGATCTACTACCACTAGTACCACATCTTTAATATCGTACATTTTAGATTTTGTGTTAGCTGAGGTAGAGTGAAAATGAAGTTTTTCATTTAATATTTTCTAAGGTTCTAACAAGTAAGCTACGTATCAATTAGGAGTTAATACTTTCAATTATATTGGGTTGGCAACTAAGTACTTTCGGTTTTGTAGTATAAAATAAAACACTTTTTTTAATCAAAGAGTAGTTTTTAATCAATTATATATTTTCCATTTTGCTCAATGACCTTTTGCCATCTTTCTTTCAGCTGCATGATTCCGCGCTCATAAAATTTCTGGTCCTTATCAGTAAAAAACTGAACCAGGTGTGAGTGAAGGTCATCGTCATTTGTGAAAGTTTTACCATTCAAAGAATTCTGCAAACTTCGAAATAAATGGTAATCAGATGGTGCTAGATCAGGGCTGTATGGGGGATGCGGCATCACGTCCCAGCCAAGTTCCAATAGTTTCCCACGAGTTGCCAAAGATGTGTGAGGCCTTGCTCAAAAAACACAACACCTTTGTAATCCCACCAAACTGACAGCATGATCTTTTTTGGATGCAATTCAGTTTTCGATGTGGTTTGAGCTGGTTTATCGTGTTTGCTCCATGACCTTTTTCGAACTATGTTACTGTACAGGACCCATTTTTCATCACCAGTGATGATTCTTTTTAAGAAAGGGTGGGTTTCATTTCGTCTAAGGTGCATATCGCAAAAGTTGATTTTTTGTGTTAAATGAATTGCTTTCAATTCGTGAGGTACCCAAATATCAAGCTTCTTAACTAGCCCGAGACATTTTAAATGTTTTTCAATTGTTGTGTGCGATACATGTAGCCTCTCCGCAACTTCTCGAACAGTTATATGACGATCCTCTTCAATTATAACTTTGATTTGGTCATCATCAACTTCAGTAGGCCGACCAGAACGTTGCTCATCTTTTAGGGAAAAATCTCCAGAACGGAATTTTTTATACCAATTCTGACACGTGCGCTCTGTTAAGCAATTAGCACCATAAACTTCACATATCTTTTTGTGAGCCGCAGCAGCTTTCTTTCCTTTACGGAAATAAAATAGTAAAATATGTCGAAAATGTTCGTTTCTGCACTCCATTTAAAATTAACCCACAACTAATAGCTTTAATAAAAATCACGCACTACTTGCTTCTGAAGTTACGTCAATGTGACTAGTATCACGCGACAAACGGTAAAGTACAGCACTAACATACGTTATACAAAAAATAAAGCAACGCTCTCTATCAGTAAAAACCGAAAGTACTTAGTTGCCAACCCAATAGTTTTAACAGTAGTAAAAGTATTCATATTGTTAGTGACCTTCGTCGTTGAATGCGAATAGTGTAGATGAATCGTAGATAAAATACCACTCTTATTGTACAAGTATACTGGTTGTTCCGTCTATAGTTATCCACATCTAATTATTTGAAATTTTACCCTAATAGTATTACTACTGTATAATATCCCATAATAGGGCAACAGATTGTGCTAGCAGGAAGATGATTTTCTAAAAGTTGTAAACATTTATGTTACACGAAATTAAGGATGTTGCTCAATGTCACGCTTCAAAACATATGACTTAAAAATGGAAATACGGATCCCAAAAATATCATCAGTATATTAAACTTGAGACGTCACAAAAAAGTTTATTTTAAGGTGAAGAACGTTAATGACGTAGAATTGCACTGTCATTGAACTACGTGTTAAGCTTTCCGCGTTTTATGTTTAGGATTGTATTAAGTTAGGTATGCGACATTAATTTACTTTTTCCGATGAATTCTTGTTCTTTAGTTTTGTTTAATTAAAATTAATGATATCGGATATGCGGTTCATGTATCTATATTACTCTATTCGATTAAAAAGGTAGTAATTGGAATCACATATTTAAAATAACTTGCAATATGAGAGAAATGATTATTTTGTCGTTTTGTAATGTAAGTTAATATGAAAACGCAGTTTTATTTACGACGAACTGATTTTTCAAAAAGACGAAATAAACCTTTAATCGCGAACTCAGTGATGCTTCCGTTGAAACTTTGAAAATTGACCGTCGAAGAATTACATTTAAATACTTTAAAAAGTCAATTCAGTTTGTAAAAATTGTTTTTCTAATATAATCTTGCTATAAAAGAAGATGTTTAGGGTTCCAACATTCTGATCTTTTAACAATTAAGTTGTAGAAAGATTGCAGCACTTGTTAAGCTTCGGTGAAATGCGTTAAAACTGTTTACAAGTGAAGCCGAAGCATAGTTTTATATACACTACAGGCGATAAGTGAGGAATCAGTAGATGAAATTTAAAATAAACATGCACGCTTAGTGAAACAAAACGTATATTTCTACACAACTATATCTACGAGATAAATGAACAGTTTTCCTTATAAAATAAAATAATTTCAACATATTCTGTAGAATTTCTTATCATATTCGACTTTCGTCGAAGTATCCACCTCTGCGCTTAATGATTTCTTTACAAATATTAGGCAACCGCAGTACAAGTTTCTGGAGCGTATCCATTGATAAATTATTCCACACCCTTGTAAGTTGCTACCAAAGCTGTTTCTGCGATTGTGGACAGCTTTGTCTCACGTTTCTATCTAATTCATCCCACAGTAATTCGATAGGGTGGAGATCGGGTGATTGTGGTGGTCAAATCATATTTATCAGCACCCCTTACTCCTCTTTTTGATTCACATAGTTTTTACAAAGTTGGGAAGTGTGTTTGGGATGGGATCATTATCTTGTTGTAGGTGAAAACTTTCACCAATTAACCTTAATCCAGAGGGAATTGCATGTTCCTCCAAAATCTTCAGGTACCCCTCTTTTTTTAAAATGCCTTCAATGCGGTACAAATCTCCGACACCATCAAAGGAAAAGGATCCCCAAACAAGCACAGAACCTCCCCCGTGTTTAACAGTTGGCACTACACATTTGGGTAACATCCTTTCACCCACTTGTCTTCGAACGAAAACTCGTCGATTACTACCAAACACTTGGAACTTTGACTCATCTGTCCATAACACCTGCTTCCACATTTTCATGTTCCAGTGTTGATGGTCCTGGGCCCATTGTAACCGTTTTTTACGATTTCGTGGATTCAATAATGGTTTTCGAGCTGCAATACGCTCATGTAGTCCCGCCTTTGTCAAACGTCGTTTTACAGTAGTCAGTGACACCGGCTTTCGACGGCCTTCATTCAAATCTGCTCGAAGCTGAGGAGCTGTGAGGCGCCTATTTCGTTTTGATAGTATTTTTAGGCGTAAATCCTCTTGTCTGGTAGCTACCCTTGGCCTTCTGCAACGTTTTATTGGTTGTAATGATCCTCTTTGTGAATATCGTTTTACTGTTCCTTGCACCGCGTGATAAGATAAATTTAACTTTTGGGCTATTTGCCACAGTGAAAATTTTTCACCATGTAGCGTTATTATAGAACTACGAGTTTCTGCGCTAAGTTCCTTTCTTTTCGGTATTTTTATAAGTTACTTTTACGTCTGTTCTCAAATACTCGTATTGCAACTTACTCGGACAAATGCTGCACGAAAACTAATTTTTAAATTGCTAAATAGTTTACTATGAATTCCTAATACCATTATAATAATATTGCGTTGTAAACCCTATTAAATTTATTGGGGTATATAAAATATTTCTATTAAATAGACGCCATAAAGCTATATGTAAGTCCTTACCACTGGTATAAAATGCCTACGATATTGCATAAAATTCAATAAATATTTTTTTTGCTTTGACTGTGTTCTTATCTTTTTGCTAATAAAAACAAAATATATCGAAAATGTTTCTTTATATCCCATTATTAAAATTACGACAAAAAACAAACGAAGATAATTAAAAGCTTTTTCTTTATGAATGGACATTGAGATATGGCCTGTCCAAGTGAATAATGAGAGTAGGTTTTAGAAAAAAGTTGGCAGATTAAAAGTACAATTAATAACTAATAAAAATATAATATTATAATAATTATTTTAAGTCATATCTTTTTTAAAATACATATTGTAGTATGTTCATAAATTGTTTTTGCGCCTATCTACTGCAATCATTTATACTCCCCGATTTGTACTATTGGTTGCCTATAAATACGGTGTTAGAAAATTTGCAGGAATTTCTTGTTTGTAAGATTAGCCAAGGAATAAAACGAATGTAGTATTTCTTGTTGTGTACCGTATATAGATACAGAGACACATATCTATAATGAAAATGAAAAGTAATATTTCTATATAATGATTTATTTTAATCAAACAGACAGTACATGTATGGAATGTTTTTACTTTAGGAACTTTAAAATTTTAAAACGTTTATTAACACTTATTCATTTTGTTGATGTTTACAAAATAAAAAAAATTTTTTATTTACCATGTGTTTATTATTTGCAGCTAAAATATAATTATTTTTGTACTTGTTTACATAAACAAATATTTTAAAAAACAATGTACTTAATAAAGTAAATAAATTCTTCTTTCTAAATCTGTTATTCATACTCAAACCTCTTCCAATTTTCTTAAACGTTATTATTTGTTAAGTCGTATATTCTAAGCTAAACATGACCATGGGTGTTACATTTGCAAAAGTACAATTTGTATTTACTTTTCTTATCTCTCATTTTTCTTATGCCTTGCTTCAGTGCAGAATGGTTAGCGCCTTCATCTGCTAGTAATTGCAAATTCGTTTAACTGAATGTGTTTGATTTTCTCTCTTTCATCTCTTGTAATGGTTATTCTCTTGGTATTTAAGCCTCCTTGCATTACGGGCGTTAGAGGAGAATGTTATCCCTTTTAAATCTTCTTAACCCTGTTATTACGTCGTCTCTATTAATTTTTCTTTTGTACGCCTATATTATTGTTTCCCTTTTCCATTTAAGTACAGTCTGGAATTACCAATTCTGTTTATTTTTAGCTAGCTTTTACGTGGTTTATTCTTTATTTACGTTTTTATACCTCAAGTCTTATATTTTATATAAATGTGAATTTTTGTGCGCTCATCTGCAAAGTTAGGGTTCATTTAGTAGTATCCCTTTTCAAATTCAAAACCTCAGCCCTTTTCTTAGTTGTTTTCTTTCCTTTTTCTTTTTTTCGTTAGTTAATTTACTGTTTCAATATTGTGAAGTTTCGTTTTGTTTATGTCTGTTTGCTGTCCTATGCCAATAGGTTAACAACCTATACCAGTTATTTTATCGCTGTAGTTTGTCACAATCTTTGAAGATTTTGAATTTCTAGCCCTTTTTGTGAGACCTTTCAGTATTTGCTTTTTCGAAAAAGGACGTGTTGCTTTTTTCTGTTTTTCTGTCGGTCATTCTGACTTCCCTTATGATAACATATTAGCCCGGCTGGCTCAGTTGATGGAGGATAAGGTTCTTAATTTCAAGGTCGTGAGTCATGTCTGGCGTTGGGGGCTAAAACTGCAATTACACCTGAATGGTTTAAGAATAGTAAAAGCATTCTTCTTTTATAAATAACCTTAGTTAATTAAGGTACATTTTGTGTGCGTAGTTAATTTTTTTTTTCAACAGGTAAAAGTAACTTAAGAGGAAATATGATTTTGATGAGTCAGTTTTTCATACAATGGTTCTTGTAAAATTCAAATTCTCTGCACGTAATCTTTCACTTCAAGTCTAGTATCTTTATGATTATTAAATAATATATAATAATAGTATTATATAATAATAATATATGACAAGCTTTTATAAAACAAAACAAAAGAAGTAGATTTTTATATATTGTGTTGGCAACAAAGTACTTTCGGTTTTTACTGATAGAGAGCGTTGCTTTATTTTTTGTATAACGTATGTTAGTGCTGTACTTTACCGTTTGTCGCGTGATGCTAGTCGCATTGACGTAACTTCAGAAGCAAGTAGTGCGTGATTTTTATTAAAGCTATTAGTTGTGGGTTAATTTTAAATGGAGTGCAGAAACGAACATTTTCGACATATTTTACTATTTTATTTCCGTAAAGGAAAGAAAGCTGCTGCGGCTCACAAAAAGATATGTGAAGTTTATGGTGCTAATTGCTTAACAGAGCTCACGTGTCAGAATTGGTATAAAAAATTCCGTTCTGGAGATTTTTCCCTAAAAAATGAGCAACGTTCTGGTCGGCCTACTGAAGTTGGTGATGACCAAATCAAAGTCATAATTGAAGAGGATCGTCATATAACTGTTCGAGAGGTTGCGGAGAGGCTACATGTATCGCACACAACAATTGAAAAACATTTAAAATGTCTTGGGCTAGTTAAGATGCTTGATATTTGGGTACCACACGAATTGAAAGAAATTTATTTAACACAAAGAATCAACTTTTGCGATATGCACCTTTCTTAAAAAGAATCATCACTGGTGATGAAGAATGGGTCCTGTACAGTAACATAGTTCGAAAACGATCATGGAGCAAACACGATAAACCAGCTCAAACCACATCGAAAGCTGAATTGCATCCAAAAAAGATCATGCTGTCAGTTTGGTAGGATTACAAAGGTGTTGTGTTTTTTGAGTTGCTTCCAAGGAACCAAACGATCAATTCTGATGTTTACTGTCAACAATTAATAAAACTAGATGAAGCAATCAAAGAAAAATGGCCAGAATTGTCAAATCGGAAACGTGTAGTTTTCCACCAAGATAATGCAAGGCCTCACACATCTTTGGCAACTCGTGGGAAACTATTGGAGTTTTGCTGGGAAGTGATGCCACATCTCCCGTACAGCCCTGATCTAGCACCATCTGATTACCATTTATTTCGAATTTGCAGAATTCTTTGAATGGTAAAACTTTCACAAATGACGATGACCTTCACTCGCACCTGGTTCAGTTTTTTGCTGATAAGGACCAGATATTTTATGAGCGCGGAATCATGCAGCTGAAAGAAAGATGGCAAAAGGTCATTGAGCAAAATGGAAAATATATAATTGATTAAAAACTATTCTTTGTTTAAAAAAAAAGTGTTTTATTTTATACCACAAAACCGAAAGTACGAGGGAGCGTTTTTATATTCGCGGAATGGGGGACGAGGGGTGGAAATAAAAAACCAAATTATTTTTCTTTTTCAATATATTCACCTGCAAGACGGATACATTTTTCACATCTTTCAATTAATTTATTTATACCCTCATAAAAAATTATTTCTCTTTATCTGCAAAATACGCCGAAACTCCCTCCTTGACTTCATCATCGACAGTAAATTTTTTACCCCGCAGCTCTTTTTTCATTTTCGGAAACAGGTAATAATCACTCGGGGCCAGGTCTGGGCTGTAGGGTGGGTGATTCACAATTTCGAAGCCCATCTTATGCAGGGCAGCTAACGCAACGCGGCTCTTGTGGACGGGCGCGTTATCTTTATAATCAATCAACAATATTCCTTCCGAGTCCCAAAATACCGTTGCTATGAGTTTCCCAGCTGATTGCGACACTTTAAATTTCTTGGGAGGTGCTGTACCCTTTTTATGCCACTGCATGGAGTCTTGTTTGGACTCAGGTTCATAATGATGAACCCAAGTTTCGTCTCCAGTAACAATTCCACTCAATACACCATCCTTGTCTTCATTACAGAGGTCCAAAAATGCACGCGAACACTCTACGCGCTGTTGTTTTTGCGGCGGCGTGAGCATTCTCGGCACCCATCTTGCGCTGACCTTAGACATGCCGAGATGATCGTGTAGGATTTTAAAAATTGTTGTATCGGATACTCCAACCATTTCTGCGAGTTGTTTCTTCTTTAGTCGAGCATCTTCGAGTACAATTTGTTCAACTATTTGGATAAGTGCTGGCGTGGTCACCTCAATGCTCCTGCCCGGCCTCGGGTCGTCTTCAAGGGATTCCCTTCCTTGTTTAAGTAAACTATGCCACTTGTACACCATGGGTTTTCCTGGACAAGAGTCGCCGTAAACCAATGACATCATCATCATTATGGTCGCGACTGATTTTCCTTGCCTGGTAAGGAACTTTATAACGGCACGATATTCGATTTTTTCCATATTTCACTTTTCACTCCTGATTATGTTACTTGGTTGACGATAGCTCAAAGACTAACTATCTAATAACAATGAAACTTCGTATTTATACTAATCATGAGTCGCTGCACAGGCCACGCCCCCAATGCGCCTACTCACCCCTCTACAACCCGCTCATTCCGCGAATATAAAAACGCTCCCTCGTACTTAGTTGCCAACCCAATAATTTTCAAATTATGAAAATAAATATTAAGCTTAAGTTATTTTAATTTTCTTTAAATTTTATTTTTACATATTTTTGTAATGTGTATTCATAATAATAATAAGTTTTAGTGAAAAGTATGCTTTCTAAATCGATCACAATATTGGTGGTACAACTAGAAATATGTTATAAATAAACATAACTTGAACTTTTACTTCAAAAGTATAGAAACTAAAAATAGATTACTTATTAGTTATCAAGTCAGAAAATGAAACAATGAGTCATATATAGACCAAACGGTGATTGGAATCGATACAGATTACCATTGTCATTATCCTTATCATAATTTCATTTATTTGACTCCTCATTAACGGCTGAAATCATTATATTTAAATATATTCGTAATTAAGAGATACTTGTTATCTGATTTTAAGAGGTTCAGAGATTGTCGTTATTAGAGATTAATGTACTTGCAGTAAATGAATAGCCACCCATTGTAAAAGATGATACAGAGTAATATTACTTTAAATATACGTACTGTTCAAAGTTTCAAGAATTTGTGTATTTTACCTTACGAATACTTGGAAAATAAGTTTTCTTTGAACTTTTGGTAGATAATATATTGGGCCTGGGAAAAAGTTCGTGGCGTTTTTTCAGTAAAATTCAACTGGTCCCCGCATGGCGCGTGGACGAATTCATTTAAACCGAATATGCTCCATTATTATCGACAATGTTTCGCCATTTTTTTGGTAGATCCATGATCCCATCGGTGAAAAACTTCTGTGGTTTCTGGTCGAAAAACTGAATCAAGTAGTTTTCACAGGCTTCTTTTGAAACCAACTTAATTCCATTGAGAGAGTTCTGCAGAGATCGAAACAGATGATAGTCAGAGGGTGCTATATCCGGACTGTAAGGTGGGTGCATCAAAACTTCCCAACCAAACTCTCTCAATTTTTGACGGGTCATCAAAGAAGTGTGTGGTCGGGCGTTGTCATGATGGAAGACAACACCTTTCCTATTAATCAATTCGGGCCGTTTTCTTTCAATCGCCTGGCGTAATCTCTCTAGTTGTGCACAGTAGAGTTGAGAATCAATCGTCTGACCAGTTGGAAGTAGCTCGTAGTGGACGATTCCCCTCCAGTCCCACCATACACACAGCATCACTTTTTTTGGCGTCAATGTTGGCTTAGCGAACGCTTGTGACGGCTCACCATCCTTTATCCACGATCTTTTACGCTTCCGATTATCGTACGTAATCCATTTTTCATCTCCGGTTATTAAACGTTTCAGAAACGGCTCGATTTCATTCCGTTTCAGCAGCGCATCGCAGATGTTAATTCGGTCCATCATGTTTTTCACGCTCAACTCATGAGGAACCCATACGTCAAGCTTTTTTTGTAACCAGCTTTGTGTAAATGGTTCAAAACAGTTTTGTGGTCAATGCCTAGCTCCATGCCAATATCGACACTGCTGATATGCTTATCTTGTTGGACTTTTTCAAGAATTTCATCAGATTTTTCAGTGATTGGACGACCGGAGCGTGACTCATCTTTCACATTGAAATTTCCAGAACGAAAGCGAGCGAACCATTTCCGCGCAACAGATTTCGATAAAGTACCTTCACCGTACACAGCACAAATTTTATCACAAGCCTGCGCAGCGTTCTTCCCCTTATCATAATAATATTGCAGAATATAGCGAAATTTCTCATTATTCTTCTCCATTTTCAAGTGCGAATAACTTTCCAACCACTGCACCGATTACAATGTTTCTACGCTCAAACTAACGTTCGGAAGGTCATCTAAAAAACGAGCCGTCGGTGGTGTCGCTGTGACTTGTTGTTCTTTAGTTATCGGCAACCAATGCCATCTATCGGGAAAAACGCCACGAACTTTTTCCCAGACCCAATATTATTTCAAAGTCCTATCTGTTCGAATAATTAAATGAAAGTGCTCTTAAAAAATTTAGTATTATCAGAGAATTAATTGCGAAGGTTTGGTAGAATGATAATAATAATTTTCATTATTTTTAAAAGGAAAAATTACGTATAATAATTGAATAAATGAAACAAGTATCTATGGACGTTCTTCATCTGTGCAGAAAGACAAAGTTTTTCCTCTTGTATACCCGGAAGCAAGAAAAAAAATGTGAAGAATAAAATGCTCAAAACTAACATAACTTAAATTCTGTAAAATGTAAGTATATACGAGGGTAGTTTGACAAGTAGTGAGAATGGAAAAGAAAAACGAATCTTTTAAATACAAAATAATTTTAATTTTTCAATATATTCTCCTAAAAGAGCAATACATTTATTCTAACGGTGCTCTAATGCCCTTATGCCATCTCTACAATGTGATTCCGGTAGGCTTGCAAAATACTCATTTATGAAGATGATAAGCTCGTCGTTAGACGAAAATTTCTTTCCACCTAGTGCCGTTTTCAATTTTGGAAAAAGCTGGAAGTCGGAAGGGGTTAGATCCGGCGAATAAGGCGCATGCGGTACTAATTGGAAAAGCAACTCGTGGATCTTGGACGCAACTGTGCTGGTATGCGAGGGAGCGTTGTCTTGGTGAAACAGAATCTTTTTCTTTGCCATTCCTGGCCGTTTAGCACGAATCTCAACATTTAATTTTTGTAGAAGTTCTGTATAATATTGTCCGTTTATTGTGACACCTTTCTGAAGGTAATCAATGAGCAAAATGCCCTTCGAATCCCAAAAAATTGATGCCATCACCTTGTTTGCCGATAAAGTGGTTTTCGATTTCTTCGGAGGTGCAGAACCACGTTCTAACCATTGTTTCGACTGTTGTTTAGTTTCGGGTGTACTGTAGTGTATCCAAGTTTCATCGCAAATATCAAATCGCCTACAAAAATCAACCGGATTCCGTTTATAAAGGTTCAAACACTCATTGGAAATGCGCAAACGAGTGAACTTTTGATCAGCCTTAAGCAATCGCGGCACCCATCTTGCCGAAAGCTTGGAAAGGCCCAATTCTTTCGTTAAAATGTGGTGTACGCGTTCTGTTGAAATGTTTACCACGTCTGCTATCTCTCTCACTTTGAGTCGTCGATCTTGCATAATAATATTATGGATTTTTATAATCCTTTCCTTAGAAGTCACGATTTTGGGTGCTCCAGAGCGCGCTTCATCAACACAGCTTATTCTACCACGTTTAAATTCATTTACCCATCTACTTATTGTGGCGGATGATGTAGCAGATTCACCTAATGTTTCCCGTAACTCATCTTTTAGTTCGGTAGCTTTCATACCCTTAATTACGAAATATTTAATCACCAACTATCCTCGTGCACATGAAATATACAGGGTAATTCTAAAAGAATGAACCAAGTTTTTTCCGCAATACATTTTTTAAAATTTTGACAAGTGGAATCGAAGTCCATGTGCCAACGAAAAAATATGAACTAAAACACAATTAAATTGGGATCAACAAGGGCGCACACTTCACTTTTAGACTGTCTTTAAACGTACAACTAGTAATCGAAAAATGATTAATAGGTATTACCATACAGGAATTTACAAAGATTGTACATTCTATTTGTATTTTCATTTTTTTAAGTGTCAGCAAAAGTAAATCGTAAATACTTTTTGTATTAAGACATAAAGGAGGTATCACACTGTCGGTAGAGGAATAATATTTTCAATAAATGTTTTATATATTTAACCGATATGAGTGTTACACCCTGGAATTACGTGGTTTAATCAGTTTCTTTGTTGCCAGAAGAAGATGCAAGCGAAGCATAATATTTTATTAAGGGAAGGTAATACAAAATTCCAAGATAGTCACAAATATTCTTGATCAATAAGGTTGATATATAACCCCTTTCCACAATTAACTATTTGTAAATTCTGTATACGCATTTCGACAACCAAGTTGTCATCATCAGCAGATAATTTCAAAGTGTCGCACCTGGTAAAACACGGCGAAAAAATTGTACGAAAAATACACTCCGTACGCGATCCGCACCGTTGAAAACCAAGATGTGCACATCTTGGTTTAAAAAATGAAAAAACTAATCATTTGTTCTATCCTCTATATTTCGCTATAAATTTATAGCTTCCTCAGGAGTTCTAAAAAACAATAACATGTACAATATTTTAATCATGTTCACAATTATTATCTGTTTCTTACAAAAACTAGATTAATTTAAAAAATTCTTTAAAAAACATTCAAATGTGGTTTGTCATACTAAATACTAATAAATAAAATTATAAACTATTGCACTAGTGTCAGTGGTAGGTAAAGGTCAGAGCATGTTACACAAATAATTTACATTTGAAACTAAATCATTTTACGTGTAAGATCCTAAAAAAAGAATATTCATAACGTACTACACTGTGATAACAGAAGACTAAACTTGGAAATACATAGATTTCAGGATGGAAAAGCAAGCAGAACATTAAATCTAGAAATTAAGATTACCATAGACTGCGTCAAGAATCTTAGGATCCGTATCACTACATTACAAGGTAAGGTTGAGAGCATTGTTCCATTTAGTGTCTTCAAAGAATATAAATGTAGATTAGATGTTGCGTTCAATAAGAGATATAATAAAGTCAAATTTAATAATTTCAAGAAATTCAGTTTATTGAGAGGTGCATTAGTGGAGAAGAATTTATTTGTGGACAATTCCAATTGGTTTAAAAACATATCGAACACAGACATTCCGAAAGACATAGCTGATTTCTTATCCTTAGGTCCTAAATTTGCACTTTCACCTGACATTAATGATATTAGCGTTAATAAATTACTAGCAGATGTTGAGGGCATAGTTGATGAGTTGCCGGATAATGTAAAAAATAGTACAAGAGCAAAAATTACTAACAACATTACCAATTTTATTTTAAGACAACGTAATCTCAAGCAACAGACTCCTTATAAATACATTTGCTCACGAACCAAAAACTTTCTTAAACAAAATCCCGAATTATATATTTTACAAGCGGATAAGGGAGGTTGTACGGTTGCATTAAGTAGAAATGATTACATAGAAAAAACACTACATCTTTTAAACGATAATAGCACTTATTCTAAGTTAAAAAAAGATCCTACATATAGGACACAAAGAGAATTGAATAGTTTAATCAAAACATTGAGCAATAATAATAATATTACAGTAGAAACGGCCAAAATGCTTACAACTTATAACTCCGTATCACCAAAATTGTATTGCATTCCTAAGATTCATAAACCAGGATACCCCTTGAGACCCATAGTTAGCTCTATTAATTCCTGTACCTATAATTTATCTAAGTTCTTATCAAATATTTTATCGAATGCCTTTACAGAAAGAACCAACTACAATATCAAGGATACCTTTACGTTTGTTAATACGGTGGAGCAACTTTCTTTACCCAACAACCATGGTCTGATTTCCTTAGATGCAGTTTCCCTATTTACTAATATCCCCTTACAGTTAGTCAAAGAAATATTAATATCCAGATGGGATTGGATAGAACCTTACTGCATGTTAACAAAGAACAATTTCATAATTTTAATAGAATTCATATTCAACAATAGTTATTTTAGCTTTAATAATACATTTTATTCCCAAAATTTTGGAACTCCCATGGGCACACCAATTAGTCCAATTTTAGCATTACTTGTGTTAGATTATTTGTTAGACAAAACTATCCCGCAGTTACCTTTCAAACCCGGTCTCATGTTCAAATTCGTAGATGATATTATTTGTTCGGTGCCGCACAATATGATAGAGGAAACTCTCTGTATTTTTAATTCGATAGATAAACACATTCAATTCACTGTAGAAACAGAAAAAGAAAGATCTGTTCCTTTTCTAGACACTTTGGTTATAAGATCACCTGATAATAGAATTAAATTGAACTGGTATCAAAAACCCACGGCTTCTGGCAGATTCATTAATTATCGTTCTCACCATCCCAATTCCCAAAAATTTAATACTATAATATCCATGAGAAACCGAATCCTTCATATCTCGGATCCAGAATTCACAAAAGAAAACTTAAACCATTTATTAAAAATTTTCATCAAGAACGGTTATCCTAAACCTCTACTAAAACACTTGATATTTAGTAAAAACAACAATTTCTATGATGGACCGCAAGATGATAAGTTACATTCAGAAATTAAATACAAAAAGTTACCATATGTTGAGCCATTGACTAATCGGTTAATTAAAATATTAAGTGGCACCAATATCTCTAGCACAATAGTGAAATATAATGTTAAAAAAATTAAAGATATCTTTACAAAAGTCAAAGATAAAATTCCCTTGTGGTCAAAGTCGAATGTAGTATATAGACTATCTTGCAAAGACTGCTCTGGATGTTACATAGGTCACACATCACAATCTATAAAACAAAGGGTGACTCAGCACATAAGTGATTGCAAACTAGGTTAGAACTCGTGTGCCTTGGCCACACACGTCAAAAGCAATGATCACAATTTTGATTTTAACAATCCCGTCATTTTAGAGATAGAAAGCAATTACAAGAAAAGAATATTTTTGGAAATGGCTCACATCTGTAAAAATCCAAACACCATCAATTATAAATCTGATATCAACCAATTAAGTACTATATATTGCAATTTAATATAATGAAAATCAGTGTCACACGGATCGATTCTTTACCACATTCATATATTTTTTGTTTTTTGTTATGCACCTCGTATATCAGTTCTTTTAAAATCTAGCACTTTTCGAAAAAAAGAAAAAAAGGTTCCCCTTTTTTAGGATTTTACACGTAAAATGATTTAGTTTCAAATGTAAATTATTTGTGTAACATGCTCTGACCTTTACCTACTACTGACACTAGTGCAATAGTTTATAATTTTATTTATTAGTATTTAGTATGACAAACCACATTTGAATGTTTTTTAAAGAATTTTTTAAATTAATATTGTTTTTGTAAGAAACAGATAATAATTGTGAACATGATTAAAATATTGTACACTATAGAGGATAGAACAAATGATTAGTTTTTTCATTTTTTAATTTTCTTAACAATTGACCGAATACCCAATTAATTTCATTGATTTGGATTATATATATATATATATATATATATATATATATATATATATATTGTTTAAGGTAAAATTGCAAATTGAACTTCTATAGCGATAGACCTTTTTATCGAAATGTATGTATATAATTCAATTTTACTCAGTTAACTTATTGAAAAGTGATCATAATGAGAATAATTTATGATCTTCGTGATATTTTTTGGTTTTCCAAAAACTTGTGTAACAATCTTTTGAAATACAAAACGAAATTTTCGGATGGAACTTTTCTATTATCAAAATCATTTTCAGCCCCCCACTTATAAAATAACGAGCTTGTCGATTACAAAAACGTTTATTTATTAATTTTCTCATATTTTGCATAAATATGTTTATTAGGGAATTTTTTTTAATCAGGTATCTACGAAAGCGTTTTGTATGAATCGGTATTTTTACGCAAGTGTGTGAGTAGGAGGTACTCGAAGGACTGGAATATTTAATTGATAAAACTGTTTCAGAATCAAAATAAAACTTATCGGTCTTTATTTTTGATAAAAGCGGAGGTGTGTTATCGTTTCTATTGTGAATATTTATAAAGGTGTCCCAAAATTAACGCTAGATTTGAATTAAATAGAAAACACAGTTTTTAGTTTCTTGATTGTTATTTTTTTATTGAATCATAAAGTACATAGGATAGGGTTATTTATGGAATAACACATTGGGCAAATAGCCTCCACGGCTTTGCATGCACATACGCACTCGTTTGTTGGAATTTTTCATGAACATTTTGCATAAATGTGGCTGAATTTCGTTGATGCAGCGTCGAATCTCCTCCTTTAATGCAAGGGTGGTTATGGGCTTATTGACATAGACCTGTGATATCAAATAACTCCATAAACAAAAATCTAACGGTGTTAAATCACACGATCTAGGGGGCCAATTCTGATCACCGAAACGAGAGAGTACACGACCTGTCTCATGTAGTAATTGAATTGTTTCACGGACTGTATGCCATGTGGCACAGTCTTGTTGAAACCACATATTGGCCATATCAATATCATCCAATTTCGGCAGAAAGAACTATGTTATCATGTCGCGATATTGAGCACCAGTAACAGTCACTGCTTGACCAGCCTCATTTTCGAAAAGGTATGGTCCAATTATGCCTCCAGCCCAAAATCCACACGAAACAGTGACACATTGTGGATGCATTTCTTTTTCGACAATCACATGTGGGTTCTCAGAACACCGAAAGCGGCAATTTTAGCGATTAACAAAGCCATCAAGGTGTAAACGTGCTTCATCACTTACGATGATTTTGTTCGAAAAATCAGCATCCATTTGTTGATGTTCAATAGTCCATTCAACGAACTCTCTTCGCTGCGCATGGCCATTAGGCTTCAGTTGTTGTGTTACTTGAATTTTGTAAGTGTAGAGACACAGATCTTTAGTGAGTATACGCTGTAGAGAGCTTCTTGAAATTTGCAATTCTTGTCCACGACGCCGAATTGGGGTTCCTCGATTGTCACCGATACTCTCACGCACTTCTTCGATATTGACATTTGAACGGCTTGTTTTTGGACGACCTGTGTGTTTAGCGTCTCCAACGGATCCGGTCTCCCTGAATTTTTCAATTAATTTCTACACAGTTGACAAAATTAAAATACTGTTTGTGGACGCCAAACTTTCATTATTTTTTAAATATTTCTCAATAATGAAGACACGTTGTTCTATCATGTCACGCTCCATTTTTACTAAACTTAAACTGTTAGCTGTCGAATTGTTTTTTTTTAGGGCTGCCAACACTTTACTGCACAAATGGCGACAAATTCAAATCTTGTGTTAATTTTGGGACACCCATTATTTATTTGCAAATTAATTTTTTATACGTTTTTTATTTCTTATTTCATACTCTCTATTCCTTTTTCTAACTTCTATGAGTTTATTCTTTCTAATAACACCAATAATTGTTCTTCTTTTTCTGCGTCGTCTTTTATTTAATAATAAATAATTGAATTGAATTATTGTTCTAAATTCTATTAATTATTTCAATCATGTTTGTTAAGACCCAATTCATGTTTTCGCATCTTTACATCCGTCTGAAAACTCTTCTATGTCAATTATCTTATCTACATCTATCATTTTATATATACAAGTATTCTTTTCCTTGTTTGCCATGCTACTGAGAATACAATTTACATTAAGCATTAATGTACAGTTTATCGCCGTGCTTGATCAGGCATTATTTTGTATTGGAATGTCAGATATCTCTATTCGATTAGTTCTATTAAGATAGGAAATGTATTACTGTATTTTAATTCAAATAGGTTTATTAATTGTGTTTATATAAAGTAATATATATTAGTTATAGGAAAGTTATAGGACACAAAAATTTAAAGAAAAAGCAGTGAGTGATTGAATTGTGTTAATTGCAATTCCTCGTACTTATCAACTCGTAAACGTCAAATGATTTCTTGTTTTGTTGCATCTAGTACGTATTATACTGGTTTACGACGTTGAGGATATAGCATCGATTTTGATGTAACTACAGAAGTAAAATACGGACCTGTGAATTGACATATCCAATGTTAATATCATATGTACAAAATAATTTCTCTCGAAGATACTTCAAATTGATGAGTACAACTTACATTATTGCACGATAAATTTTGAACGACGATATTAAAGTTAATACCGCTGTTAATGTAATTTATATCGTAATATATATGTTCATTACTGCTCATGAGAATTACTTACCTTGCTCTGAATAAGTAATGTTTATGTTAAACACAATTAAAATCAAAATAAGTCACCCTTTTCTTTGCAAAAATGTTATAACACTTTGTTTTTTCTTTTTGATAAACACACTCATTTTGACAATATTCTATTTCTACTTAGTTTCATTTGATATACACTGATGTACGTTTGCAATCAAATTTCGTTCGCTTTTACGGTTTTAGTCCTCAGGAATTTATAACTAATCCTCTGTACCACGAACATACCAGGTTGTTCAATAAGTTTTGTCATTCAATAAGAAAAACACGATTTTATGGTTTTAAATATATTTTATTATTCAATATAACGTCCCCGAACTTCACTACACTTGCTCTAGTGATCTTCTAATTTATTGATTTTATGCCAAAAGTGAGAATCCGAAGACTGTCGAAATACCCTTCCACGGCTGCTATTACCTCTTCGTTCGCTGAAAACCGTTTTCCACGCATGAATTTTTTTAAATGTGAGAACAGCCAGAAGTCAGAGGGGGCTAAATCTGGCGAATATGGTGAATGTTGCGTTTGATAATAAATTACGTACCTTTAAATCTTAACTATATATTTTAATACTATCATACCCAATAAAAAAATAAAGATTGCAAAAAATTGGTACGTGGTAGAAAAAACTGATTGAAAATTTGGATTCAGCACACCAAAATACGTAAGAAAGAGGTTGAACTTTGAAAAAAGTTTTTAAAAAATATTTATTGGTTGGCCTGTGTAATTAATACTCGAGCGTATCCGTTGGGTAATTGGTTACTTATTTGTCGCTACTTTAGGAAATTGCCCGTAAGTCAAGCATAATTTCACGTAGGATAGGTTCCGATTCACTTGTTTTTTTTTCCCTTTATTAAATTGATTAATTATTAAATTGTGACATCGTCAACTCACATGTTTTTTATTTATTTTTGTACAGCCTTGCAGTTTCCTGCATTTGTAGAAGATTAGTTTAGATTTGTTTAAATTACATCTAACGAATAACGTTCAATTTGTCACTTTGCCTAGTTTCGAATGTTGGCACATAATCCTAATGCATAAATTTAACTTTACTCATTCAAGTCTAGTTAATATTTTTGTTATTTCTTTTAATACACGCGATCGACGTTGACTTTTATATTTTGTATTATTCGCTTGCTATATAAATAGAATTATTTGTCCATAAATAAGTGTTTCCGTGCAAACTTACTTTATTGTGTTTGCCTACTTCTCACAACTGGTATACAAAACACCTAGCATCGAATTAGGGAATAGAGTCGAAAACACCATAAACAAAGCATCATACCCAAAACCTATATAAGCACTTCGTTAAACGTGACTGCACGACTAGGGTTATCTGAAAGAAGTTTTCCTTTGTTACCTAACCTAAAGAAAATAATACATATTCATGCTTGTCATAAAATAAATCTGTTAATTGTTGAATAAGTCTGATAAGACAAGACTCGACGATTGTTTGCCAGTATTCGGACAAATTTGGTAAATAACTGTTTTTTTAGCATTTCTCGGGTTAAAAGGTCATATCCAGGGGCTTTCCTTGGATTAATTTTTTTCGAATTTCTTGCACATCTCTTTAAGAGTCACCAGCTTTATTTCAAATGCATACATATTGTAATCAATATGCACTGCAATAGCAATATTGTGAATACATGTTCACACAACTACATTTAGACTTAAAGTAAATAGTTATTCAATTCATTTGGCTCTTTATTAATAACCGTTTTGTCAAGAAATGAAAGATAATACTAATATGACATGATTCAAGTTTCTGATTTAAAATAGTATTTTCTAAAATAATTAATAAATAATTAATTTTCTTTCTTTAATATTATTTACGTTGAAACATTCTGCGTTTTACAAATAACATATTTATTACTAACAATGACAGTACTTGCAATGAAAGCAACAAGAATATAAGTCAAATTATTCAGTTTATAAACGGTCGTAGTCACTTCAGCACGTTCCCAACCATACATTAATTCCCAATAATTTCGAATTTTTTCCTGTTTGTGTTTCTCATTATCTTCTTTCCTGTGACTTCATGTTAATTATTGCACTGCGAAAGTCGATAAATACACGATATAAATAACTGTAAAATTAATTAACATCCTCACCAACAAGATAATAATCCATAAAATATGCCTCTCGCTAACCTTTCAGTTATTCTCACGACCACGATAACTGGCGTTGATTGATTTCAATCACCAATATTATAACGTTATTGTATTTTACTGTGTTAGATATACTGAAATTCACACTTGATAGTACTTAAAGTAATTTTAGGCATAGAAAATTCTAATGATTATTTGATAGAATTTCTTGTTATTGAATTTAGATATCAAATAAGAAACAAATAAATGATTTCGGATTCTAAATAGATTAAATTTGTGAATGTGGTTTGTACGAGGGAGCGTTTTTATATTCGCGGAATGGGGGACAAGGGGTGAAAATAAAAAAACCAAATTATTTTTCGTTTTCAATATATTCACCTGCAAGACGGATACATTTTTCACATCTTTCAATTAATTTATTTATACCCTCATAAAAAAATGATTTCTCTTTATCTGCAAAATACGCCGAAACTGCCTCCTTGACTTCATCATCAGCAGTAAATTTTTACCCCGCAGCTCTTTTTTCATATTCGGAAACAGGTAATAATCACTCGGGGCCAGGTCTGGGCTGTAGGGTGGGTGATTCACAATTTCGAAGCCCACCTTATGCAGGGCAGCTAACGCAACGCGGCTCTTGTGGACGGGCGCGTTGTCGTGCAAAAGCAGAACACCTTTTGTCAATTTTCCTCGTGTTTTCTCTTTAATGGCTTCTTTTAGTCGCTCTAATATTGAAGCGTAATATTCTCCGGTTATAGAAACACCTTTATCTTTATAATCAATAAACAATATTCCTTCTGAGTCCCAAAATACCGTTGCCATGAGTTTCCCAGCTGATTGTGACACTTTAAATTTCTTGGTAGGTGCTGTGCCCTTTTTATGCCACTGCATGGAGTCTTGTTTGGACTCAGGTTCATAATGATGAACCCAAGTGTCGTCTCCAGTAACAATTCCACTCAATACACCATCCTTGTCTTCATTACAGAGGTCCAAAATTGCACGCGAACACTCTACGCGCTGTTGTTTTTGCGGCGGCGTGAGCATTCTCGGCACCCATCTTGCGCTGATCTTAGACATGCCGAGATGATCGTGTAGGATTTTAAAAATTGTTGTATCGGATACTCCAACCATTTCTGCGAGTTGTTTCTTCTTTAGTCGAGCATCTTCGAGTACAATTTGTTCAACTTTTTGGATAAGTGCTGGCGTGGTCACCTCAATGCTCCTGCCCAGCCTCGGGTCGTCTTCAAGGGATTCCCTTCCTTGTTTAAATAAACTATGCCACTTGTACACCATGGTTTTTCCTGGACAAGAGTCGCCGTAAACCAATGACATCTCATTCATTATGGTCGCGACTGATTTTCCTTGCCTGGTAAGGAACTTTATAACGGCACGATATTCGATTTTTTCCATATTTCACTTTTCACTCCTGATTATGTTACTTGGTTGACGATAGCTCAAAGACTAAGTGTCTAATAACAATGAAACTTCGTATTTATACTAATCATGAGTCGCTGCACAGGCCACGCCCCCAATGCGCCTACTCACCCCTCTACAACCCGCTCATTCCGCGAATATAAAAACACTCCCTCGTATGAGGACTAATAATTAAGATTAAGTAAATAATCAGTTAAATAGTCGACAAGGAATAAAAAAAGAATCTGAATGGTTCAAAATATATAAATTATGTTACAATCGGATAAATTTAGAAAAAAGTTGTTTAGTGTTGGTCGAAAACGGAGCAAACCTACATACGAATACATGGCACAGGTCTATTCATTAACGGTGTTTTTATAATATATCTTCAAACTATTTATTTAACAATATAACAGAATTTAGTCTTAAATATAATTGCCATTATTTTCGAATATTTCTACTCAAATCTTGGCAGCTTTGGAGGTTTTAATTGAAAAATCTGGCGAGAACGCTTTTGATTTAAATAACAAATCTTATTTCAGTAAGTAACTTTTGTAGGGAACGAAATAAGTGATAAGTTGGAAGGGGAGATATTGGGAGAGTACGCAGGGTAGGAAAGAACTTTCTTCCCATTGTAACGTTCAGCTTTTCTCCAATCATTTACACTGCCTCTAACTAATTTTATGTTGAAAAATTACATCCTTTTAATTGACCAGTGAGCAATCCTCTTATTTTAAAATTAAAAGAATTTTCAACAAATACTGATAATAAATCGCACGTGTGGTAGTATATTTGCACCATTTGTCTTATGTACAAGTCTGCATTTGGTGATGAGTATGTTTCTTTTTTCCTCACTATTGAGATCATCTTTTCAGATTTATGTAGAGTAGTCATCGTTCTTCTCCGGTCGTAATTTGTTTTAAAATAACGATAAACGGTTTGACTTGACGAGAGAGAATTCTTTGATCGCGATCGTCTTTGGTAAATTCGTGTGGAATCCATTTTTTTAACTTATAAATTTTGTTGAGCAACCGTAACTGGGTGCCATTGATTTCTCTGAAACAATTTAACTATGTACCAAGCTCTTGTTGTGTTGATTGAGGATTTTGAATCAAAAATACCTCGCAGAGCTTCTTGGTCAACACTGGACACACATCTATGACAAGTTTCATCACCTAATGAAAAGCTTCTTGAAGAAATTTTTTAAATCGATATTAGCATTTTTGATTATCAAGGGCATATTTACTATGTATACTGGATTGTTTTTCATAGCATTCGTTGGTTTTTCTCCTAGATGTAACTCTACGATGTCTAATATGCTTGTCATTCGCTACTTCTTTGTTGTCGAATTTTAAAAAGGAAAGTTATAGCTCTTACGTATTAAATGTGATCACTAAACTTTGCATTTGTATACATTTACAATGTTTTTAGCTCATGTTGCTTAGATTGTCATCAAACAATTTTGCCAACAAGTGCAATAAAAGCAACATTAATTATTACTAGACTTGATACATTAATGAGAGAATATATTGAGACTAGTTGCGCATGCATTTTATAAAAGAATCTGGCCATGCATGACAGGAGAGTCTGGAGAACTTTAAATAATAAAAAAAGACGTGTTAGATAGAAAAAGAAAATTTACAATAAATAACGTATAAGATATTGGACAAAAGAAATTAGGCAGGGTGAGGAAGAAAAGAACAAGAAAATTACAATAAATTAATAGAAGAAAGATCAAGACATATGTAGCGGGAGTAAGAAAGAAATTTCGAAAAAACTTTAAAAATATGAAGAGAAGCTCATAATAAAGACGTGTCTAAACACATAAAAGTATATATTATATAAATTAAATGACACAATAAAAGTTATAAACATACTTCAAGTAGTTATTAAATAAAAGACAAACTAATCAAATATTAATAACAATAAAAGTATACAAAATGATGTAAGAGAAGTCTTTACTTACAGAAGCAAAGGACGACAGTCAACAACATATTGGATGTAAACAATAATCCCAGTCATATTTTTACAATAGAAATTGAAATAGAATAGAAAGGTAGTAATTTATAGAAAGTTTATACAAGTCATGAAGTGCTACGTAAATAAATAGGAGAAGATGAAGAAATAGCAGACATTTTTGTCATACACTCACATATATTAAATAGTCGAAATGTGAAGATACCAAGAGAAAGATAATTACATTGTTTTTAATCGCATTTCCTTCTTACTAAATGACCTTTCTTCTTACCTTTTGCAATATCTACTATTTGGAAAATTTGGCTCTTACTCTTACTCTTATTTTATATAATGTATACAAGTGCTAATGCAATAAGATTATATTTAGAGTTTAATTTTGCAAATATAGTTATATTGGCTGTTGATAAAACTATGTTTTCTAGAGATGTTATTAAGAATTATCATTAGGTCTTTTATTTTATAGACTCCTTATAATATATATCTACTTTTTTACATTATCAAGTATTACTGAGTAATTCAGGATTAAATAAAAAAAAATAAAATTCAGTTCTGAAAGTGATGATTAAAACTTCTACCTAGTTTAAAGTCTATTCGTAAGTATTCCTTAGGTTTCTTTAACTTAAGGCACTATCACTATTTCGTACGCTATTTTAGGCTAGAACCAGGTCCTCGCGGTTGTTGTGCAACAATGAAAAGAGTAACAGTAGTTAAACCTTGAAGACGCCTTATGCAAGTGGAGACGAAACATTGACAGTGGAAGTACCGAGGACACAGTTCTAGTTCTAAAGCCAACATAAAGAAAGTATGGTCAATGACCTCGAAGTCGATGTTACTTTGCTTAGTATAACCCCTAGTTGAATACCAATAAAGTTAATTTCTTCCTACTAGCCAGTACATTATCTTATATTTGAAGTTAAGGTCCTCTCTTTCTTTTCTCATATATCTTTTAGTATAGTTTTTATCTAGCTTCATTCCAAGGTATTTAGCTGTATTCGTATACAATACTCTTTAATTGCTAATATGTATCAGTTTATACGCAAAACTTTTATTTTTGAAATTATTGTGAGTGGATTTTGTTTAATTCATAAATTTATTCGTCACTTTTTTGTTGAATTACTTATATGGTTAATATATGTTCATAATTTGCTTGCTAATTCATTATTATTGCTTCACATTGGTATTAAAATGTTCGAATGCAGCAGTTCGATCAAAAGTTTTTACTTAGTAACGAAGTAAAAGATTTCTTTGAGAATTTTATTTTTCAACATCTTAAATAACCCTCAGCTAGAACGAGCTTGCTCCAGCTGTTTAGCAACAACTTTATTTCATCAGAAAAAAGTGATTTCTGTTAGTATTCAAAGTGGGCATCAATCTTCCATTCCAATTGGTTATCATCTACAAGATGACGTCCTACTAAGTGTTTTTTTAAAATTTTAAATAAAAAGAAGATGGATGGAGCCAAATTAGAAGTATGGAGTGAGTAGTCCAGCTCAAAGAAGTTACGCTTAGGGAGGAAGGGCTGGACTTTGGCTGCCGTGTGAACTCGACCATTATGATGATGAAGGACTTGTTTTTGACGCAAACCTAGGCGCTTTTGGGCATCATTTGTACGTAATTTTTTTAATGTGACACCGTAGATAACTGCTGCTATTGTAGTCTTATTTGGGTTGTATTCAACGAGAATAATTCCTGCTAACTCCCAAAAGATAATGGCTCATCTTTAAAGGATTCGCGAAACTATTTTGTCTATTTCTCATTAAAATATGACGAAGCCTTGTTCCCATTGTAATCATTCATTTGTGAATAGCTTTAGAAGTTAATTTGTTAATAAATCGATGATAGGTGAGATCACCTAGTTTCACAAAACTAATTTCTTGCTGCGAAACGCTTTATAAAGCACGAAATAATTAATGAATTGAAGCCAAACTTTACCATAAATATGAAAATGTCACTATTGGACATGACTAGGCAATGCAAAAGTTGTTTCTAAATATCATGGCTAGTTAAATGTTTTTCCTAGCCAATCTCGTACAATAGAAAACTTCTCTTTCTTCCAACGTTATGAATATTGGTGTAATTATATTTCTTTGTTTTAAGTAAAATTGTTGTCTACTTTAGTACTTTATAATAGATAGGAACATCAATTTCGTAATAATAAAAATGATCTTATACCGACACTTCTTTCTTTTCTTAATCTTATAACATATGCGAGTATTATCAGTTGCTTACTGTTTGTCCTCATGTAAATAAGCAACATCATTAAATTTTCTTCTTTTTGTTTTCGTCTTATACCGTCGATAATAGTGTTTTATTGCTATTAAACGTCGTGTCATATATTAAACTCACATGTATAAAGAAGAAATAAATATTCATTTTGTAGGCATATATCTTTTAAGTTGTGCGTAACTTAAATTATCATCAATTTATCAATCACGCCTATAATTGTTTAATTCGTTGAGGAATTATATTGACAATCAACCACTTAAATGTGTTAGGCTTCGTGTTGTTTCCTTTGCTGAATTGCAAAGCACGCCGACCCGTCGAATCTATAAATAGAGGCAACGTCCAGTTGGACAATTATACCTGTTTGTTTGGCTTAAAGAAGACTTAATTAACAGTGTTTTTATATGTAAGTAGGAATGTGTTAATTATGGGTTTTGCTTTTGCAATTATAAGTAAATCTCAGGATTAAGTAATTTAAAGACTTTTAGCTTATATTACAATGTACAGTACAGAGCGATCAAATAAGGGGCACCATATAAATTCAATTTCTTGGTTTTATTTTTAAGAAATAATACAAAATAACGGCTTGACAAAAATAACCGTTAACGTTTTAATATGAAGATTATAATATATTTTTAAATAATATCAATTCATATTTTGTTAAGCCACCCTTTATGCTGACCACGGCGGCAATTCTTCTCGGTATGCTTCTGATATATGACGGAGATAATTCCTTCAAATTCCGATTATTGCGCTAAGTATCTTCGTGATATTTTGTTTTAAAACAGCTAGAATTCGATTCGGAGTTGAGTATACAATCCGTTTTAAACTATTCTATACATTTGTGATTAGATTTAGGTCTAGAGAGTTGTGTGGGCACAGCAAGGCCTGCGAGTTGTTATCTGAAAACAAATCTCATATCTCCACAATTTAAAAAGTCATGTATGGAATTAGTATTGATTTCATTACGGGTTTTTACTGTACTTAGTTCATTGTATCCGTGACATAATACAGAGGTCCTAGCTTCTTTCCTAATATACAAAACTGAATCATAATATTTGGAAGATGCTTAACTATCCTAATCACAGTTGACAGGTGATGTATGTGTGATTATAAAGCTAATTTTATGCAATTTCAGAATATTTAATAAAATATAAACATTATGTATTCTACGGTCTCTCTAACACCAGTAATTTATTAAAAATAAAATATCTAGCAACTTTTAAAAACATTGTTTTGAAAAATTACAATAACCCGACTCACTGTGTATATATTATAGTAAATTCAGAGCTTGATTAGTTATATTTTTTCATAACTTCCTGCTCTTTTCTTTTTCTATCCATACAGTAGTTTCTAGCTGTTTTTTTGTCGTTTTATAACTCTGTGTTCCATTTAGTTTTTCTCTTTCTATTACATGTATCATAAGTAATGTTGAATAAACCTCCAAGTTCGCTGTAGTGCATAGCTTTGCCGAGAAAGCTGGATAGGTATGAATGGACATTCCAACGTAGGAAAATGATTTAGGAATTTATGTACACTTGTCGCAGTTAACCGTTCATCTTTTTGAAGCATCTTTGTATCACTGATATGATGCAAAATATCAACGATGACTGCGCGCGTTTGGTCTCCATTGGTTCCTGTTGCTGATTATGCGGAGGATTATTCAATCTTAATCATAAGCATCTTCAGTACCCTTTCTCTTGACATTCTTTTTGCGTGCCTCATCTAATAAAACTTTTAAGTTACTATTGAGACCATTATTTTTGTTTCTTTCTTCCAAATATTTTCCTCAGAAACTTTCTTTCACATACTTCCAATTGCTTTTGTTTTGCTTTATTCGATGTCCACTAGCGTATGTGATTATCAGCATTTTTACTACTCCACTGGAGTTACATAGAACTTTTATACATGTGTTATTATACATTTAGTTGCTACATACATGAAGCGTTTGTATTCCCTAGATCTTCCCTTAAACCGTTGTTACCACATGTATCTTTTTTCTATAAATTCTTAATCAGTTCATTCCAAATATTTGGTTCTTCCGTTATTTTAATTTATCGTGTCCTCTGTCTTCTTTTCTAGTCCATTTGTCTCTTCCTTTAATTCCTTCCTACTCCTGGCCAAAACCAATAGACCATTCGCAAATATGTGTAATCTGCACTGATGTTTTCTTCGATAAATAAGTCCTGTTCAATTAATATTAACTTTGCTTATACATTTTCTAAGGAATATACTGAACAATATTGATGACAATACATCGCCTTGTCTTACGTCTACTAGAACTTGAAATTTTTCAAATAGTCTATTTATTTTTATTTTGTTAGTGATGTCTTGTAATGTTAACAGTACATTATTTCTTAGTTTCTTAGTTGTTCCCATCTCGTTTAGTACTTTATGTACCTTTTTCTTTACATTTTACCATAGGACTGTTTGAAATCAAGCTTTCAGCTTGTATTTCTTATAGTATATAAATCGGATCTATTCTATTATTCCGTCTGAAACCCACATTACTACTCTTCAATTATATTTTAGGTCTTGTTCACTAATACATTTTTTGATTTATATTGCTAATATTTTATGATGTGATTAATAATAGTAATGATATATTTTTGCCCAACAGATATAAGATCCTATTGTAGAACAATATAAAAGCAAATAACATATGAAACGTAACTTTAAATTCAAAAACTAAATGCACAGAAAACTAAATATACTACATTTAAATTCATAACTATACCAGATTTTTAGTAATTTGTATATATATATATATATATATATATATATATATATATATATGTGTGTGTGTGTGTAAGTACATATAAGTACATAAGAAACGCACGTGTACTTTATTCTATAAGTACACGTGAATTTCGCCATTTTTGAAAACAATTATTAAACTGATTCAGTATTATTGCTAGGGAAGTACAGTTTATATCCATAGCCGGTAGTTGTAGAAGAAGATAAAGAAATTTTATGTTATTGTGGTTCGAAGCTCTGATGGGTCAATATTAAAAGTAGTCAGTAGATTAACTAACAGTCGAACTGAAAAGTCCCCGGTCTACCATAGTAAAACGCAGTTTTTTGGTAAAATTCGATTTTATTATTCAACATAGTTGCCTTCGAGGGCGATACACCGATTATAGCGTTCTTCCAACTTTTCAATACCATTTTTGTAGTACGAATTGTCTTTAGCCTCGAAATAGGCCTCAGTTTCGGCGATCACCTCCTCATCCCTGCTAAATTTCTTCCCGGCGAGCATTCTCTTGAGGTCTGCAAACAGGAAATAGTCACTGGGAGCCACATCTGGAGAGTACGGTAGATGGGGAAGTAATTCGAAACCCAATTCACTTAATTTGGCCATTGTTTTCATTGATTTGTGACACGGTGCATTGTCTTGGTGAAACAGCACTTTCTTCTTCTTCGTATGGGACCGTTTTTTTGCGATTTCGTTCTTCAAACGGTCCAATAACGCTGTATAATAGTCGCTGTTGATGGACTGACCCTTTTTAAGATACTCTATGAAAATTATTCCATGCGCATCCCAAAAAACTGACGCCATAACTTTTCCAGCTGACTGTTGCGTCTTTCCACGCTTTGGGGCCGGTTCATCGCGTGCAGTCCACTCGGCTGACTGTCGATTGGACTCTGGAGTGTAGTGATGAATCCATGTTTCATCCATTGTCACATATTGACGCAAAAACTCGGTTTTATTACGATTTAACAGCTTCAAACACAGCTCAGAATCATCAACTCGTTGTTGTTTTTGATCGAATGTGAGCTCGCGCAGCACCCATTTTGCACAGAGCTTCCGCATGCCCAAATATTCATGCACGATGTGTCTAACACGTTCCTTTGATATCTTTAGGATGTCAGCTATCTCGATAAACTTTACTTTACGGTCATTTAAAATGATTTTGCGAACTTTCTTGATGTTTTCGTCGGTGACAGCCTCTTTTGGTCGTCCACTGCGTTCGCCGTCTTCGGTGCTCATTTCACCACGTTTAAACTTAGCATACCAATCAATTATGGTTGATTTTCCTGGCGCAGAGTCCGGTAACTCCTCATCAAGCCATGCTTTTGCTTCAACGGTATTTTTCCCCTTCAAAAATCAGTACTTTATCAGCACACGAAATTCTTCTTTTTCCATTTTTTTAAATAACAAAAGTAGCTTCACTCTTAACGCAATATCTCAGTAACTAATGGTCGGATTGCTGTCAAATTTTGACACGTTTCGTTTGAAGGTTAGTACTATCTAAAAAACATATGGATTTAATAACAGTAACGCCATCTATGTGTCAGACCGGGGACTTTTCAGCCGACCTGGTAATTAAAGCCCCGAGGAGAATAGTTCTTAGACTGGCGAAAGGAAAAGAGACTGGCGATATTATTGACGTTAGATAACTATTGGAATAGTGCGTTAGGCCATTTCCAGAGTTTGTTTCTACAAGCGTCGGAAATCTTTTTTGATATTCCATTCTGCTGCCATCTTCAGAATCCTACTGTTAGAGTGTTGAAATTACTTCAATCGGGACTACTCTGAATACGACAGTAGACGGACTGCCGACACATCAGAATATTAAAATTCAATGGAAATAGACCAACGAACTACTCCAACACATATTTTAGTTATATCACGAATCATTATTTTCTATTAGTTTCGCTCTCCGCTTTTCTCTATTCTGTATAAATTTTTCGATACTTCTTTAATTTGATCCGGTTTCAATCAAATATCTTCCAATCTCATCATTATATTTCCTTCTAGGTTTTCTTCTTATTTTCTCTTTTTAGACTTTTAATCTTTCAGAACTTTTTATATAATCATAAAACAACTTCATTAATTTGCTTTTCAACGAATACGCGCATTATAAAGGCAAGTTCTTTTTTCAGTAATGCGTGCCTTATCCTTAACAAACAACAATTTTTTTTACCTGTACGACTTCTTTTTCTTTGTTGTTTACCCAAGGTCTAGAGTTTAGATCCAACCATGTTAAATGTTTACTTACTGCAAAATATAATCTTGAGTTAGCTCTCATTTCTACGTTCAGTTTTCTTTATATTTTGCAGTCATCCCTTCTTGATATTTAAATTGCTTGTTTTGCATTAGTCATTTTGGATTAAATGTAATTCTTTCTCATGCTCTCTTGATATTACTATTATTTGGGTTTTATTTCAGTTTCTTTTGTTTGCTTCATGCTAAATCTAAGGTGAGTTTTGAATAAATTGTACATAAAATCATATATTTCACATAATACAGTTTAAAATTAGGAAATGTATTAAGATTTGCATGTCGTATTAGAAAATATTTATTATATTTAGATTGCATTTTACGCAATTATATTTATTTTTTATTTCTGTAAGAAGTTTTTACTTTTATGTATCAAGTAGTCTGTACAGTGTATGCGGTAGAATAACGAGGTTCAGTTTTTATAAAATTTTTGTCGTAGATATATCGGATGCAATTTCTGATCAGGTTATTATTCTTACGGAAACATATTTTTTAATTTATATTTAAATATACGTATTATCTAGTTTGTGTACAATTGCATTATCTAATGTAAATATTTTTGCGCTTGACAAAATTTATCTCATCTCATGTTCATATCTGCCATATGCTTCTAAATGTCGAAATTTATTCCTTTAAACTAATTTCGAAATAGTCAAAAGACATTTTACACATATTTATTAACATTTTGGATCATTGCCATGCAGAAATAATACGTATGTATATTGCAGATTTTAAATACAAGGTCATCCTGAAATATCTTAAAATATCCATAACTAGAGAAGACAAATTGAGGTGCGCGTCATAGGCGTGCACTTTATAGTATGTACATAAATGAAATAGTGAGTTGTAAATTTATAAAACATGGTGAAATATTTACTGTTTTAAACGTCTTCCGTGAAGTTACAAAGTGGATAATATCGGTTAAATATTTACAACATTTGACTAGTTTCCATAGATGTTTCAGCAAACCGAGTGCGGCATGGAGAAAAATGTGTTTATATGCAGGAAACAAGTGTTCTACATCTAATGACGTTATTTCATGATTAAAATAATATGTAAAACAATTTAACGAATCTGTAGACGCATCTCCCGAATTTGTGTTAATGTAGCAAAATCTGAATCTTTGTTTAAATACTTTCAAACTTCCCTATAATAATATTATTCTTTTCGGCTACGCCATCGTTAATTAAATTGTTGAGAAGCCGGAAAAGCCACGAACGTCGGTTGCGGAGGAAAACGTTACTACTGTGAGGAAAATGCTCGGCGAGGACAGGCGAGTGACCTACTAACAGATAGAGGGTATTTCAGGGCTAAATGCACCAGCAATTCGTTCGATTTTGCATGATCATTTGCACGTGAAGAAACTTTGTTCTCTCTGGGTGTCGCATCGACTGACTGAAGAGCAGATGAC
The DNA here is from genome assembly GCA_031893035.1 of Dermolepida albohirtum. Classification (NCBI taxonomy): domain Eukaryota; kingdom Metazoa; phylum Arthropoda; class Insecta; order Coleoptera; family Scarabaeidae; genus Dermolepida; species Dermolepida albohirtum. The sequence continues at coordinate 38,756 of JAVIWB010005575.1, forward strand.
ACGACGTGTGACTTGGTGCCGTAGATGCTAAAAAAGTTTAATAAAGAACAATCTCGGTATGTGAACAACATCGTGACAGGTGACGAGACTTGGCTGTACTATTACGATGTGCCGACCAAAGCTCAAAACAAAGTTTGGGTCTTTGATGATGAGGACATTCCCCTTAGTCCGATCTATAAAGAAGAAAATGATAGCTGTATTTTTCAAATCGAGCGCGTTGTTTCGGTCACACACAAGACAGTCACAGCTAAGTGGTATACTGAACAGTGCCTGCCTAAGGTCATTGTTATCTATTTATGAAGAATCTGCGACCAAAGTCAAGAGTGGACACCTGGTTTCTCCATCACGATAATGCTCCAGCTCATCGCGCAAAGCCTGCACCGAATATTTGACCACAACAGCACTGTTCCCGCATGTGAAAATGAAGCTAAAAGGGAGGCGGTTTTCCAGTGATTAGGACCTTCTGCGGGCTTGGGACAACGAGTGTGCTTTACTCCCTAGTGAAACTTGGCAGAATTGGTTTAAAGATTGGTTTCGGAGGAAGAAGAGGTGTATTGAGTGTAGAGGAAATTACTTTGAAAAAATTAAATAAGCAAAGCTGTATTGCAAAACTTTCCTAGTACTCTTTGTATTAACTAGGAAATGATTTAATTAATCAAAAGACATTTTACCCATATTTATTAAAATTTTGGATTATTGCCATGCAGAAATAATACGTATGTATATTGCAGATTTTAACTACAAGGTCATCCTGAAATATCTTAAAATATCCATAACGAGAGAAGACAAATTGAGGTACCCGTCATAAGCGTGCGCTTTATAGTATGTACATAAAAGACTTCGTGAGTTACTAGTGAGCACTATAGGGTTCAAATGCATTTAATTTCTGTAGTAATATCTTATAATTCAAGGCATCCTATCTTTTGGTAATAATAGTAAAATTTGTTGTAGTCGATTGCCCAGCTGCAAATGTATGTAGAGAAGGGAAACTAATCACAATGACTTCGCCAGATATGAATGTGAAATTGTTTTCGACTTGAGATGTAGATGCAAAGCTGGATATTTGGGCGCCACGTGTTCTCAAAGAAACAGATTTGTTCCGTCGTATTTACGGCTGTGATTTACTGCTCATACGAGAAGAAAACGATCCATTTCTGAAGCAAATCATAACTGGTGATTGAAGTGGGTTGTTTACAATAATATTAAACGCAAATGATTGTAGAACAAAATAGAATAATCGGCTTAAAAGGCTTCGAAAAATGATTTTCATTAAAAAAACCATGTTCTATTTGGTACAATTTCAAGGTAATTGCTTTTCTTGCTTTTACCAGATAATTGCATAATTAATTCGGAAGTGTCTTGTCACCAATTGATTGAAGTGATTCCATGAAACAGAAGCATCCAAAATTAAATATGGGAAGGAAAACATGTAGAGTTTCACAGGGATATCGCCAGGCCTTATACAAGTTTGATGACTCGCCAAAAGCTGTTATAGCTTGGATGGGTGTGTTACCTCACTTTTCATATTTCCCAGACTTTGCATTCTCTTGTTACCCGTTGTTTTTATTTTTATAAGATTCTTTAAATGGAAAAAAACTAATGAGGATGTCAAAAATTGCATGCAAAATCATGCTGCTATTGGAAAGATGGCAAAATGTATCGGACAAAAATAATCAATATATAATAATATTGATAAAATGCTTTCACACATAAAAGAATTCTTGTTCATTTCAATAAAAAGAAAAAACAAGAAAAATCTCATTTATTGAAAATCTCGATGTGAAGTTTAGTTGATGGCGACACATTCCTTGGCTAAAACAAAGACAACAAGAAAGAAAATAAAAAAGAAAGAAAGAAGAAATATAAAATATTACAGATTGCAAGTACTTTCAAAAAACTTAATAAAACTTCTTTTGAAGAACAATGGAAGACGATACCCTTGTATTCTGCGACCATTGTATGAGTTGGATGCATTGCATGATCATCTGCCTGGAAAGATAATACAATTACAAATAATTAGCGAGTTTAATTAAACGTACAAGGAGTATGATTATATTGAATTGATTCGGCCTTTACTTGATGAAAATACATGTTCATTTGCATTCATATTAATACACAATTTGTTTAAATTTATTATTTCACATTAATTGCTTCGCCGCACACTTTAATTCAAACATACGAGGAAGCGACTATGTGGCGAAATAATATAAATAAATAATAAAATTAGTAAATAAAAATAAGTGAACGTTTTACACAATACGCTACTACTATTAGATATAAATATGATCGTATTTTACAGAACATGCAATTTCTATTGGAATTATTCTATTCTTTTTGTACGTTTAATTTATCAAATACAAACAAACGTGTGTAAACAATGTGTAAAGAGTCATAACATCAATGTAAGTACATTGTATTCTTTATGCACTTTGCTGTCAATAGGCAAAATATATAGAATTGCATCATCTCACTCAAGTTCTTACAAACATGCATATTTAGTGAAAATTATAACAATGGATTGTGAAGTATTTAAATATTTTAAATACAATAAATATTTAGAGAATTTCGTATTCTTTTGTAACTAATTTGCATACTTCAGAAATAATGTTCATGTAGCAGTAACATTCAAGTCAATAATATATAGATTCTACACATGGGTTCGGTTTTAGAAAAAAGTTAATTAGAAAAATAAGTAAATAATTACAGATACTTAACTAAATGTTGAGAATGCAGAGAGTAGTTAAACTAAAGAAAAGAATCTTATTTGAAATGTTACAGTTCGTTAGATCTCTATATTGTACGATTTGAATGTATTAATGCAATGTTTTCACTGAAATGTCAAAAGTGCCAAGTCGCTATTACTAAAAAACTCTTCTTTTAATACTTGCTTAATTGTCGGCATATTTCTAAATACACAATAAGCGAAAGCCTAATTTCATTTGCATTTAAATACAAAGATGTTACTAATGCTCCTAAGAAATAAAGCATCATAAACAGTGTATTAACATACTCTTTTGTGATCTATAGGAGCACTCCATTATCAGCCGCGTACAGTTCCAGTTCAAACCCATAGATATGTGGGTTGAGCTAAGAGTATTCCGACGTTAAGCTGAGGAAATGAGTGAAATCTATGCAATAAATTAATCCACGCCTTTACATTCGCCAACAGCATAACACCTATTTCAGAAGTTACTACCAAACTATGCATTATTATTACGTAAGTTTTCGTGGTACAACTTAAGAGCATTGGCTGCTAGCATTCGCAATCCATCCCAGATAACAGAGCTTCTGCTTGATTACGCGGTAGGAGTTTCAGTGCAGTAGTTGAGCCCTGAAGATGTCTCATACGAGTGGGTACGAAACATCGGCAGTTATACCAGTGACGCGGTTCCATCTCGGAAGCCCAGAATATAGTATTAAAATACACTTTTCATAATATGTAGTTTTTGAAACTTTCTCCTGTTTTTAAAAGGGAAATGTTTTTCATTTCTACTAATGAGATCTCGATGCTTCTGAAAGAGTGAAAAATGTTTTGAAAATTGAATACTTTCTTCAAATTATATTATTTTATAGTAGATAATACTTTAAAAAAGGCAATAAAATTTTTGTTTTACTTTATTAAAACCAAAATTGAAAGAACATCTTTGTAGAATAATTCTCAATATATTATATTTTGAACATAATTATTTTGGTTTAAGTAAGAGTGCTTTTATTTTTGTATTAATATGAAATAATATCACATTGATACAAGTATTTAAGGTGGATTTTATTATGAGGTAGCCGAGTGACGCCATGGTGCAGAAAACCAATTTTCATAAGAGCTACAGAATATTGATACCATATAGAGGAAAGTGGAAAAAAGATCCACCTATACCGACCGATTTTATTTAGTTTACGAATGGTTCGCAGATAGAATTGGAGCTGAATTTTACTCAAGTCAAGGAAGATGATCCAGGTGAACTACTATAATATTTCAATTTGAAATAGCGGTTACATCGTTGAACCTTGCTGTTGAATTGAAAAACCAAACATAAAATAATCATGAAGTAATGGGTTGAAAATGGCTCTCGAAAAATTTCAACGAACGCTCCAAATTAGAGGTAAGCAAAACAGTTCCTTAGAGAACAGTCGCCTAAATTGTCGATGGACCATCTGAGTATGGACAGGAAGTCTGTTAGAGTGATAACAAGTTTACTAGCAAGTCATTGCAAATTAAACAAACATATGAAAAACAGGAGCTTGAAAGAAGAAAGCATATATAGATTCTGCCAAATGGAACAAGAAAAATGAAGCGAGAAAGAGGCACAAAGACCATAATACATTTAGAAAGATCAGAGTAATTCAATCTAATCTAGCATTCCCAATAATTCAATATTTTTATCAGTTTACAATGCACGTAAATAACTGTAAAACTGCCTTGTTCGCAATAATTCCCGAGGTGGTAGATCAAGACGCACATTTCATTAATTATAAATACTGGACAATACACATTGTAAAACTTTATAATTTGAATATTTGTTCTCTTTTTTCTGTGACCTTCGGTTATGATATTTTGTGCTTGGACTTTTCCTTTTCAATTATTAGTATGTAATAAAATTTAAAGATTTAATACCTTATTACCCTTAATATATCTTCTTATCCCTGAGATTGCTCTTTTTCAATATTAAATACACTTGGAAGGGCAATATTCTTTGCAGGGCTTTTAATTTTGTTAGTAATGATAACTTCTATTGTCTCCGAGTTCACCTAAGTGCAAAAACTAAATTTTACCAGTGTATTGTAGCAGGAGTAATGTACGCGATCAGGAAGACCTATCGCATCTTTCAGCGTGTATACAGGAACATTTAAATACAGCGGTTAATTTTTACCGACGCGACAGGATAGGATCCGATGTTCTAAGTACGTAAGTACGTATGTGCCAACAAAAGTAACCGAGCATAGCGATCGGCCTTGTATGAGCTACCATAAATATTCGGTAGGTACTTATTAGGAATCTGGTGGGCAGACAAATGTGACCATTCTGTACGTAAGTGTTAAATAAATAATTTTTAGTGTTTGTATGTGTATTTACCGTCATCAGTTAATCATTTAGCAATAATCTACGATTTACGATCGCAAATAGGGCGGTGAACGTTGACTTAGTAAAGTGTAAGGTGCTTATTTCCAATACCAATTTAGTAGGTGTTTGGCTTAATAAAAAGCTATGAGTGTATTTTCAGTATAAATCGGGTTAATTATAACTTTTAAAAATCTAAAACAGATTTGTTTAAAATAAATCTTATCAGTTAATTTTGATTAATTCAGAAATGTTGAATTTTTGAAATATCGATAACTTTAATTGCTTCTAAAATTATAAGAACTAATTGTTTGTTAAGTAATTGATACTGATATGGTTTCTATTATCTAATTTAGTCGTTTTTTATGGACTTTCTAATAATTCTTGTAAATAAAGATTATCTATATTGAACAAATAACATACTACGTCAGTAAATAACTTTTTCTATATTTTATAGGAAAAGTCCACATATAAATAGAATTTTCGAGACATGCATGACTACAGGAATATGCGAAATTTCGTCAGCTAAAATAAAACAATGATGCAGAAGTGAATAATATGAATAGCAAACGGTTTGGCTAATTCTCAAACGTTCACCCATGGACGTTACAGAAAATCCTGAAACGAATTATTTTAATTGGCTCATACCCAAGATTTCTACTTGATTTACGACCTTCAATCGATGACTATCAACATTATGAAATAGCTATTTCGTTTAATAAGTTACTCTTATTTTTCTTAGTTAAGAATGACTTGAATTTGTTTAGTAGGCGTTACGTGTAGAGAGATGCGCTTAATTCACATAACACATGTTATACTCATATAAATTTCAAATAAATTCGAAGTTGCAATTATAACATACAGTCTCTAGCATTAATTTATTAATACTGGAGATTTAACATTATTTTATAGATTTATAAAGTGCCATGAGTTAGATTAGAATACTTATTTAAATTTCTGGGAAGGTACTAAACTTTCAAATATAAAATATTATTGACAGTAGTTTATGACTTTAAAAATAATTGTGAATGCCCTTTAGTACATGAGTAATAAAACATTCTGCATCAGTAAGGCATTATGCTAGTAAATATAGAAAACGGAATCTTCCCAAAAATTCGCTAATCCAAGAATTAACAGTGTGCCACTTGCTACCAGATGATTGAAGATATTGTGGCCAGAAGATATAGTTAATTAAATACGGTAAATAGTCACTACATGGCTCTACATTGAGAGCTTAAATTTTGCAGCACATAATTTCAACATCGTTCAATGTTTGAAACCAACATCCACATAAAAAGTGTGCCAGATCCTAGCTATATTCTGAATACGGCAAAAGTTCAATTGCATCGCAATCTTGGATTGTAGTAGTGCAGCATTGTCTAATATCAGTTCAAGCTGGGGAGAATATAGACCAGTATTGATCGGACGATTGGTTGTAGCCACATTAAAGTAGATGATGATAGCGCCTTTAAAATTCAATGAAACGCACAACATTGCTTTTCTGGAGAATCTATCTTGCTTGGCCACAAGTTTCAGGCACTACTTTTATAGGATTCAACCACTGCCTTTCTTTGTTGAATCTAGAAAAAGAAATTGGTTTTTTAACAAGAGATCTTTGTGAAATATCAAGGTGACAGCGCGGGCAAATTGAGAATATTGATGTTGGCTTCTTGGAGGTACAGTAATCTAATAGCTGTAACATGAGGATGGGTAAATGTAATATGGAATATGGCATTAGCCTTTGGATAGTGAATGGATCCAGAACTTTGGTACGGTGCTACTGCCATATGTGAAGGCAAAATACACAAGGGGGCTAGAAACTTCAAAGCTGGCCGCGACATCATCCATGAGTCCCGCTCCGGTCGCTCATCTGTGATCACAAACGATATGGTGGTTTCGGTTGAAGCGAAAATGCTTCAGAACAGACGCTTCACCATAAGCACTCTTTCAAACGACTTTCCTGAAGTGTCGAGGTCAGTGCTGTACAAGATCGTTTCTAAAAAGTTCAAGTTTAAGAAACTGTGCTCCCGTTGGGTTCCTAAACTCCTAACGGAGGACCACAAAAATAAAACATTTGACTGTTCGCTGAATTTTCAATTATTATTATTATAACGAAGAAGGTGACACTACGTTGAGTCGTATCGCAACGGGAGACGTAACGTGGGTTTCACATGTCACGACCGAATCGAAGCAATAGAGAATGGAGTGAAGACGCTCACACTCTCCTGTTAGAGTCAAGGCCAAACAGACTCTAACTCAGCGTTGGCGTCCGTGTTTTGGAATAGGCATGGTGTTTTGTTGGTCGACTTCAACCAACACGGAACCACCACAGAGCGATTCAAAACAAAAGACGCGACATGCCGATAGAGGAAATTTTACTACTCCATGACAATGCAAGACCTCATACCGCAGCTCAGATCCGAGCTTTATTGGACTCTTTTGGCTGGGAAGTTTTGAACCAACCCCCCTAATCTTTTCCACTATTTCAAACATCATCTCGGTAGCAACTACTACAACGATGACGAACACGAGAAAATGGGCGTGACCTCTTGGTTATCAGAGCAGGTGGCAAGTTCCTATGAAGAGAGTATTCAAAATTTAGTTGTAAGGTTTGATAATAAGTTTTTAAACAAGCTTGTCAGCTATGTTGAAAAACAGAGAAATGTAAGTAGAATCTGAAAATAAATTTGGTTTTTGAAAATTTTCTTTTGTTTGGTTTTTCTTTTCAAACGGCCCTTACTTAAAAAACACGCCTCGTACATATATACTTAATGTAATAAATAATCAAATAAAATAAAATATGTAATAATTTATTAAATAGTCAAGTAGATTTGAATAATTCTTCACAGCTTTGTTTATTTAATTTTTTCAAAGTAATTTCCTCTACACTCAATACACATCTGCCAAGTTTCACTAGGGAGTAAAGCATGCTCGTTGTCCCAAGCCCGCAGAAGGTCCACATCACTGGAAAACCGCCTCCCTTTTAGCTTCATTTTCACATGCGGGAACAGTGCAAAGTCGCAGGGAGCAAGATCTGGACTGTAGGGAGGGTGCACGGGAAGTTTCAATCCTGTCGTGGTCAAATATTCGGTGAGCTGGAGCATTATCGTCATGGAGGAACCACGTATCCATTCTTGATTTTGGCCGCAGGTTCTTCATAGATCCAATGACTTTAGGCAGGCACTGCATTTTTCAAATCGAGTGGAATTCTGGAACGCGTCGTTTTGGACACACAGAAGACAGTCACAGCTAAGTGGTACACTGAACAGTACCACTTAGCTGTGACTGTCTTCCGTGTGTCCAAAACGACGCGTTCCAGAATTCCACTCGATTTGAAAAATACAGCTATCATTTTCTTCTTTACAGCTCGGAATTTTTTGACAACTACGGGTTTGTCCTCAACTGCTATGTACGTATGAACATGTCTTAACATGCAGCAACAAGTAGCTTCCTACGATTCATTGCTACGTCATATTGCAAAACTTTCCTAGTACCCTTTGTATATTAGTTTAGCTGACCAAAATATAGTCCTTTCTTGTTAGATACTTCTTAGTCTGAAGAAAGTGTGGTAGTGGTGAAACAATTGTTACTATTTTAAAATTAAAAAAATTGTGAAAATCGAACAAGTGTGTTGTATTTAATTTTAACCAGATGTAGATAATAGATGACAAACGTAGATAGTGAATGGAAAATTTGTAGTTAACATAATGTAGAGTTACTTACTTCTTTTGATGATTTTTTGTACTAGTTAACGTATCATTTCTTTGCATTTCATTTAATAAATATGTAATAAATTTTCGTACTTACCGTAAAGTACTGTATTTATGAACGATACAGTTACATATTATATTCCGAGATAATGAAAAGTTGCAAAACATTGCTCGAATGCACGCCACATGATAAGCATTGTCATTAAACGGAAAAGTTCATTGCATGCACGCGGTGCATAAACAATTCAAAAGGTTTCGTTTCCAGGTGCGGGCAGGTATGTGGGAAATGTTCCATTGAAAACTTTAAATAATATCCACTGCGGGCGGCATGTTTGCCGTTAAAAGCTAAAACATCACCTCGAGTTTGTACCGAAAGGTGAATATCAAAATAGATTCCTATTAATAAAGTTAGACGGCAAAGTTTCTAATAAGATTCGTGCGCCGTGCTTTCTCCTCAAAACAGTAAGACTACTGTTTTTTTCGAGCAATTTATGCGTTGAAAAAAAAAAACAAGTTGAAAATACGAAAATGTGAAAAATATTTGCTTCCGCTTCGTTTTAATGCAAAAAAACAGCTTAAATTGTAAATACGTAAACGATTTACGCGAAAATTGAATTCACTTTATTCAGGTTATTTATTTAGGTTACCGTCGATCGAAACGAAGCAAAACATATTTTTATGCGATAGTTTATATTAAATATGAAAGGAAGTGCTTAACATTAGCTGACACGTTTAGACGTTTAATAGTATATATTTTTGAAAGTTTGTGTGCGTTAAAGTTTTTGTGGTGGCTCTAGAAAAATAGAAAATATTTTGAAAGTCTATTTTAGAAGAGACAATATATTTTTCAATAGTATTTCGGTCAATAATTGGTAAAACATACGAGGGTAGTTTGACAAGTAGTGAGAATTGAAAAGAAAAACGAATTTTTTAAATACAAAATAATTTTTATTTTTCAATATATTCTCCTAAAAGAGCAATACATTTATTCCAACGGTGTTCCAATGCTCTTATGCCATCTCTAAAATGAGATTCCGGAAGGCTTGCAAAATACTCATTTACGAAGATGATAAGCTCATCGTTAGACGAAAATTTCTTTCCACTTAGTGCCGTTTTCAATTTTGGAAAAAGGCTAGATCCGGCGAATAAGGCGCATGCGGTACTAATTTGAAATGCAACTCGTGGATTTTGGACATCGCAACTGTGCTGGTATGCGAGGGAGAGTTGTCTTGGTGAAACAATATTTTTCTTTGCCATTCCTGGCCGTTTAGCACGAATCTCAACATTTCATTTTTGTAGAAGTTCTGCATAATATTGTCCGTTTATTGTGGCACCTTTCTGAAGGTAATCATGAGCAAAATGCCCTTTGAATCCCAAAAAATTGATGCCATCACCTTGTTTGCCGATGAAGTGGTTTTTGCTTTCTTTGGAGGTGCAGAACCACGTTCTAACCATTGTTTCGACTGTTGTTTAGTTTCGGGTGTACTGTAGTGAATCCAAGTTTCATCGCAAATAACAAATCGCCTACAAAAATCAACCGGATTTCGCTTATAAAGGTCCAAACCCTCATTGGAAATGCGCAAACGAGTGAACTTTTGATCAGTCGTAAGCAATCGCGGCACCCATCTTGCCGAAAGCTTGGAAAGGCCCAATTCTTTCGTGAAAATGTTTGCTATCTCTCTCACTTTGAGTTGGATTTTTATAATCATTTTCTTAGAAGTCACGATTTTGGGTGCTCCAGAGCGTGCTTCATCAACACAGCTTGTTCTATCACGTTTAAATTCATTTACCCATCTACTTATTGTGGCGGATGATGGAGCAGATTCACCTAATGTTTCCCGTAACTCATCTTTTATTTTGGTAGCTTTCATACCCTTAATTACGAAGTATTTAATCACCGCACGGTACTCTGCTTTTTCCATTTTAACAAAACGACGTGTTGCTTCTTTTTCAATCAGCTGTCAAAAACAAACTAATCAACCGACTTATCTAAATATCGGAATGTAAACATATAAATAGTCAACCTAAATTACAGTGCATTTGTTTTACCAATTAGAGCGCCACCTATGTGTCATTCTCATTACTTGTCAAACTATCCTCGTATTTTTTAAAGTTTGTGCGCGCTGAAGTATTTGTATTCGCTCTAAAAAAATATAAAATATTTTGAAAGTCTATTTTAGAAGAGACCGTATATTTTTCAGTAGTATTTCGGTCAACAATTGGTAAAACATAAATTAAAACTGTTGTATCTGATATAACGAGCCTTTAAATAAAGCTGCCTGCTAAAGCATACTGTGAATAGGACAAGCATTTTGCAGTTATAAAAACACAAACGATTCTCTTATTCATTTTGGCAAAAATTCTGAAACATTTCACTTTCGACTAACGAAAATACACATTTCATACAATCCTGGATTACTATTTTCTCCCAAGTGATTTATTCTTTAAAATAGCAATTTTATATATACTTTTTTATTTGTTACAATAGTACATTTATGTAGTAAATACCAATTGAAAAAAGTGGAGTTTCGTTTCGAAATTATTTCCATTATTTTTATCCTACCTAACGCAACTCCCAGATAAAAGAAATAATTTTGAGTTTCTCATTTATATAATATATAAGATTAGTGTCCAAAATTTTTTGGAGTTGCGTATGAATAGTAAATTAGTAGGATAAAAATTAAAAATTTTGTTACTTTAAAACTAACTAAGCTAATGTGCCATTCGGAAGTAATAATAATAAATTTTATTGCGCAACAGAAAATATATAGTCTGTTTTTTTAAGAGCTTTAGAACTTAAAATAATAATATAAGACAGAAATATTGTTGGAATGAAATCTTTTTTATTATAATCTGGTAGATAATTTCATGGCATTTATTTTCAATATGATTTCCGGCATATGTTCGCCGCGGCTACGAGTTAAATGGTCCATTCGTTCAGTCCAATTTTTGACTACTTTTTTCAATAAATCTGGCCTTATGATGTCAATGGTGGCTTGAATACTGGCTTCCAATGTTTCAAGAGTTGCTGGTTTGTCGGCATAAACCAATGACTTAACATAGCTCCATAAAAAGCAATCCAGAGGCGTTAAATCGCACGAACAAGGGGGTCGGTGAACAGGACCACTTCTGGAAATAAAGTTGTGACCAAACTGATTTTGCAATAAATCGATTGTTAAGCTGTATGGCAAGTTGCGCCATATTGTTGGAACCAAATATCGTCGATGTTTAACTGATTAATTTTTGGAAGCAGAAATTCAGTCGGCATGGCTCGATAGCACTCGCCATTCACCGTAACGGCAGCTCCTTCCTCATTTCGAAAGAAGTAAGGACCGATGATGCTGCCAGCGTGTAAACCGCACCAAACAGTTAATTTTAATGGATGTAATGGTGATTCGTTAACGGCTTGAGGATTGTCTTCGCTCCAAATATGGCAATTTTGCTTATTGACGTAGTCATTTAACCAGAAATGAGCTTCGTCACTAAACACAATTCTTTGATAAAAATGCTCTTCTTCGGCCAGTTTCAAATGACCCCAATCAGCAAAAATGCGACGCAAACGATGGTCATTTGGCTTCAATTCTTGCACGAGCTGCATTTTATAGGCACGTATGCCAAGATACTTACGTAAAATTTGCAATGTAGTCGAAGGACAAAGGCCAATAAGTTGAGAACGACGACGAATCGACATTTCGGCGTCTTTTTCAATACTTCGCGCTACAGCAGCAATATTCTCTTCGGTACGCACATTTCTTTGTCTTGTTGATGGTTTTGAATCGAGAAGAGTAAAATTAGTGCGAAAACGATCAATAACTGCACGAATTGCTTGCTCACTAGGCCGATTATGTTGACCATAAAATGGACGAAGTGCTCTATGAACTTCGTGAACAGATTTATTTTTGTCAAAGTAAATTTCCACAATTTGGAAACGTTGTCTGGCGTTAAACGATTCATGATGACTTGCCAAGCCTTACTGAACAGAAATGTCAACACGGTTTGACATTATCAGCCGTCAAACCATAGTTATCGATATCGATAGTTGTCATGCAGCTTAAAAAACACCCATTACTTTCTTCTTTGCTACAATAGTATATTTATGTAGTAAATACCAATTGAAAAAACAGGAGATTCGTTTCGAAATTATTTCCATTATTTTTATTCTACCTGACGCAACTCCCAGATAAAAGAGAAATCATTTTGAGTTTCTTATTTATATAATATATAAGATTAGTGTGCAAAATTTATAGGAGTTTCGTGTGAATAGTAAATTAGTTGGCGCAAAAATTAAAACTTTTGTTCTTTTAAAACCAACAAGCTAATGTGCCACTCGGAAGTAATAATAATAAATTTTATTGCCAAATAGAAAATATACTGTGCCATGAAAAACGAATCGCTTGTTTTTCGACAATATTCCAAACAATCACGAGAAATTTTCATTCACACCAACTTTTTCATAAACCCTGAGTAGTCTTGGCGCTCATCTCGCAGATAACTTCTCATAGTCAACTCTTCATTCACAATGCTTTTTGTTTAGTCTCCGTTATCTCATTTCTCTATTTAACGCCATAGCATGTACTTTTTCAACAATTTCTGGTATAGTGGCGGATTTCAGATATCCACTGCGTAATGGATTCTTAATGGTTGTATGTCCTGAATTTACCAATCTATTTGTCAATAGTGAAAATGAAGAAGCCGGGTTCTTTACACCATCCTTAATCTTATTATGAATATTTGTTGTTGATAAGCGTTTCAAGAAGACATATTTGATGACATTATGAACCTCAACACTATCCACCTTGTCAAAATCTCCGAAATGCTCTTAATTAAACGTCACGAACGTAGCAATCTTATATTTGAGAGTTGACGTTGGTAGGGAGACAAATTGTTTGTGCACCACAAAAACAGTTTGAAATTACGCCATCTATCAGTTATTCCACGCATTTTAGATCCAGCTTTGTATCTTTACTTGAATATTCTCTTGGATGTGAATCTGTTTAGGTTATGAATTAATACACCTGTAATTATTAGTATTATATAATAGCAAGTATGTGTATTGTATAACAGGCACACTGTATATTTAAACACACATTGTTTAACTTTTACGTATTACATTTTGAAATGTTTACGTACATACGTGAGTATGTAGTAAGTGTATGAAGGTATGTAGCAACATCAATATTTTCTCATCGTTTACATTAATTAAAAAAAAACAATATTAAATTTTAAATTTTACGATCTTATTATAAACAACATATTCTTTAAAGTACGAAGAGTAAACAAAGGTCAATATTTGTGTTAGTTTAAATATTAAAATCATAAATTATGATAATCAACAATAAATAATCGCCAATTATAAACAATAGAATACATCGTAATTATGAAATTAGACACTTAACGGTTACTAAGAAGTAATTATTTATTTGAATGGTATCTACTATCATTTCTATCAGTAACACTACACACCTATAAGTCGATATCTTGCATTCATTCTTGTACTACAGATATAATACAGTTTAGGCCGCTACAAAACACCAATAAATAATAATCACCACCCACACGCTGTAATTATAAATGCATTAAAATTGCCTTCACTGTTATGTAGTTGTTCGTTCCATGACATTTCCGTTTTAATTTTCCTTCTCCTCTAATACATGCAACTACTTAAGAAGTGGACAAGTGAGATAGTCTGATTCGTCATAGGTATATACATTTATTAACGATTATGGATCTTGCTTAATGCTGTGTTCATAATGTATTTGTATTATTGAGAACCAATTAATTAACTTAGAACAGCATATTCTAGATTTAATATTATACGAGAACTTATACGTTATGTACGAACACACATGTATATTAGGTGTACCGGAAAGTTCTGCCTGTTTCGATTACAAGTATGCGCCTACTTATTTAACGCATATTTGGTTCTTTTTTCATCACTAACTGTGTACATACTGACCTACTAAATGGACTAAAACGAAGATGTTAGTATTAAATGAGACGCGATAGGGTAGACATGGCTACTGATAAAGTTCATTTACACCACTGTATTTTGTACAAATTCTAACAAGGAAGAAATGCTATAGAAGCATGTAGAAATTTATTGAAGGTGTTTGGTGAAGGTATAGTTTCTGATAAAATATGCAGAAGATAGTTGGGGAAATTTCAAATAGATGATTTCGATCTTTCTGATAAGCCACGCTCTGGACGATCATTTTTGATTGACGACGATACTGTCAAGATCATGTTAGAGCAAAATCCTTTTTTGATAACATCGAAAATTGCGGAATGGCTTGATCCAGCTCAACAAACTATTGCGGATCCTATTCAGAAATTAGAATTGGTGTGGAAATGTTTGGGATGAGTTAAGTGAGAAGAATTTGAATGATTAAGTTATCATGTGTACATCTCTGCTTGTATGGAGTAAAATCGAATTCTTCTTGGACCGGATGATAACTGGGGATGAAAAATGGATTACCTAACATCATAAGGAAAAGGGCATATTTTGAATCCGGAAAATCTGCCCATTTCGTCTCTAATCCGAAGTTGCGTCTGAGTAAGAGACTTGTGTATAAGGCGAGACATTCGAGGACCAATACATTTTGTGCTGTTGAAACCGAACGAAAATCTAAATTAGGGATAGTAATTAGATAATTTAAAAACAGAACTCCAAGAAAAGAGGCTGGCGATGTTCAGTAAGACACTATACTGCTCCATGATACTGTCAAGCCACATACTGGTTTGGGAACTCGTCAGAAACTCGCAGAGTTGGGACGAGGAAATTCTGTCGCATCCACCACACTCCTCTAACCTAACACCCTCCGATTATCACTTATTTCTGTCCTTATAACATTTTTCGCAGAGCAAAAATTTCAAAAACGAAGAAGATATCAGACAAGTACTGGTTCAATTTTTCGCCCCTAGGGATAAGCAATTTTTAAAAATTCGGCAAGTGTTTGAAAAAATCAAGCAATTGTTTGGCGCTTATGCACCATCCTTGGCGATTGTTGTTCCAGGTATCAAACATCATTGAGCATAGATTAGTACTATCGTGCATAATCGTCTCGATGAAGCTCGATGGATACCACACAATTTAATGGAAATTCAAAAAAAGCTCGTATGGATTGGTGTAAAAAATGCTTAAAAAATTCAACTGAGGTCGAGCAAAATCAGTGTATGACATCGTTACAGGTGACGAAGTTGGGATTTATTGTTACGAATCAGAAAGCTAGCGACAATCAGATCAATGGGTTTTCAAAGGCGAGGAGAAACCACAAAGGGTCGTCGCACAGTCAACGCTGAATGATATACAATCAATTGTTTGCCATCTGTGATCCCAAAAATGCGCGAGAAACGATTAAGAAGACGAATCATTTTGTATCAAGACACATAACGCATCTCAAATTAATAACTCATCTCATAATAACTCGCTTTATAGTCTCGACCTGGCACCTTGTGGCTTCTTTTTATTCCCATATATAAAAGGCAAAATGCGTGGATTGAAATTGTCCCTAGAAGCAACTGTGGAAGCCTATGAAAACTTCGTATTTGGGGTGACTGAAGAACAATGGGCCCAATGTTTTAAGAACTGGTTCCATCAAATGCGGAAGTGCATACATCATAAAGGCGAATATTTTGAAAAACAATAAGTAAAATTGGTTAAAATAATTGATTTCTTCTGTAATCACTCGCAACTTTTTTTAGACGTCCTACGTAATTGTATAGTAAAAATGATCTTTCAAGTTATGTAAGAGATCTGGTGAAGCACTATCACTATCATTGTATATTTGTCTGATAGAATCTAAATCATTATTTAACACACTATTTAGCTTTTGTACATCTTGTAATAAGAATTGGCTGTGGTAAATTGCGAGCCTGGAGATTGTGAAATTGTCGAATTGGTATTTTCTCGTTTCGTGCATTCTTGTTTCGTGCACTATTAAAATTTACCTGATATTTTCTTCTTTCGTACACCGAAGTAATAATCACTTTTATGGTTTCTTGCTTCGTACACTTTGTCCAATCGATTTATAATAACGGTGCGGTCCGAAATATTTTAATCCTACTTAATTACAGTCGAGATGAGTTCCAGGTATTGTCAACTTGAGTCCCGTTCTCTAATGTAATGATAATGGATAATTTCTAGAAATATTAGGGGTAATATTTCTAGAAATGGTACCCCTACCGCGGTCACAAAGGGGTTCTAACCAATAGAATAATATAAATATGGTATTGCAGATGGGTAGAATTGGTGGATATATAAACGTAAAGATTACGAATTGTTAGTGTTAATATAGTTTAATCATTCGAAAGAAAATATTTGTGAAAATGGATTTGCAAATAGTTGAAACCAAAAGGGGAAAGCTTTCGATTCTGTATTCAGGATACAGATTTACTATGAAGCGTATTTTTAAAAATACGAATAAATTGTGGTCGTATGCTAATAGAACCTGTCCTGGAACAATAACGACTTGTAAAGACTATAAGTTTCTGGAAGAAAAATCTTCTCATACATGTGTTCCAGACATAGCAAAAAATGAAGTTCACCTGTGTTTATATAAAGCCAAGAAGCGTGCCAGAGAAGAACTAGTTCCGATACCACAAATCTACAGACAAGAAATGATGTCCGCAAGAGATGCCGGACTGGACTTCGTTATGGAAATTCCCGACTTTTCATCTGTTAAAGACCGATTCTACAGAGAAAGACATAGGGCGTTGGGAATCAGCAGTCTGCCGAAAAAACGAGAAGATATTGTCATCCCAGTGTCGATGCAACCATTTCTCCTTGTAGATGATGCCGAAGGATGCGAAGACAGAATTATAATTTTTGCAAGCAATGGAGGACACCTGCTTACGCAAAGTAGCGAGTTGTTTATGGATGGAACTTTTAAAAGCTGTTGCTCGCTTTTTGATCAACTTTACACCATCCACATGGACTTGGCCAGTGATACAAACACAACATGTTTTGTCCCAGTCATTTACGCCCTATTACCAAATCGGAAAGAATCTACTTATAAGAGACTTTTCAATTTACTACGAGAAAAGATACCAACTCTTAACCCCATGAAAATTCACATTGATTTCGAGCAAGCTGCGATAAATGCCCTACAACATGTTTTTCCCGGAGTTATTATAAAAGGATGCAACTTTCATTTCAACCAAGCGATTTGGAGAAAAGTTCAACAATTGGAGTTAGTAACACATTACAAGGAACGAAAGGATGTACGGGATCACATTCGTATGTGTGCAGCATTGGCACATTTACCAGAAGAAGATGTAAGTGATGCGTGGTTACAAATAATGGAAAATGCACCAAACATGGAGGCTCTTACCAAGTTCAATGACTATTTTGTGGAGCAGTGGCTGGAAGGTACTTCGATATGGGTGTGTTACAATGAATTCAGTCGAAGGGTGGCATAACCGTTTAAATAAACGTGTTGGCAAGGCACATCCTAATGTTTATGAACTTATGACTGTGCTGTTAGAAGAAATAAATTATTACGATATCGTACAACGAAGATGTGAGCTTTACCTTTCTACACCAAAACGATGCAAAAAGTATAGTGACTTAGATAACCTTCTTAATAAAACTGTTAGTGATTATTTAGAAGGCAAAATAACAATTCTGGATGCATTAAAACGTCTAATTTATATTGTAAAATTTGACTAATTATTGTTTTAATCGGGAAACGTGTGTAAGTCTCTATAAAACTGCTCTTTATAACTTATTTTAATATAGTTATTATTTCCCTAATATTTTTTGACAATATATGTATATATGCAATATTATGTAATGTAAATAAATCACTTTATGAAAGAAATTCTTAATTTGCTATACTTACCTGCTTTGTCGCCATATGGCCAGTGTACGAAACGAGAATATGATTAAGTCAAATTTTACAGCTTATCGGGTTAGTGTACGAAACGAGAAGGTTTTATGACAGTGTACGAAACGCGATGTACGAAACGCTCATAAATCGTCGAATTTATTTACGAGATTTAAGACAAACGGCTTTTATTTAAATCATTTGCCTTCGAATAACAGTTTCTAATAATTTCTACTACAATATATAAGCATGAAGTTTTATGTTACATTTAATACTTTTTTCTAATCTTTTTGTAGCTGGTAACTATGACACTGAAGGTCCTAGTGTTCGTACTACAACATTGACTACAGAATTTTTGTTACAGTCTGTAGTTTCGTCCACACATAACCCACAGCTATTTTATTATTTAACTTGGATTTAATATTGTTTTCAATTTTATTGTGCACCTAGTCTATATGATTTTGTAATGTTGCTCAAGATGGTAGTTTCCATTCGGGATTGTATGTTTCCCAGAATTTTCGATATTTTTTAGCAAGTAAAGAACACTGTCAGCAGTAAACATCAAAATTGAATAAAAAATAAAGCCGTTATAAGCATTCATGATACTTTTTGAATATTTATGCATTGCAGTTTTAATGTGTTTTCTATGCACAAATTTATCCTGAGAGAACAAAAATTTATCGTAGACTGTACGTATTATTTTTGCGTCGTCGTACTTTAAGTATGAAAATTGTTTTATGAACTTTCTTATATTTTCTACTAATCGTAGTACCAACAACAACCTTATTATTGCCCTATACATGAAAACAGCTATATGACAAATACCATAACTGTTCTCATTAAGCTGACGCGATGTACTAACTTCACTCCTAGAATAAATTAGGCGCACATGTCTTAACTTCCAGCGGCTTTGATGCGCCACCAAGAATCGGCAGCTCTTCTTACAAGTTTTTTATGTCGTATCTTCAGTTTTCCTATTTTATTACGTTTATATAAATGTGAATATAATTTTCAAATTTGGGAATTTTCATAATGGTTAGCAATATTTTTTACTTGTTAAATTCAACCCAAAATGAATGACAATTTTACACCTACCCTATCTGAAATTAGAGAAATTATATGGTATTTAATTGACTACGTTTACATTTGATAATCCAACATTCTTTGAAGTTTGATTTGATATAAAAATTTAATTGATAAATTTCGAAAAAACTAAATTGCACTAATCTAAAATAGTACATTTATAGCGGGTGATTGTAAATGAACAAAGCAAATATTTAAGTTGGCGACCCTGAGAAATTGGTTTACCTTGCCGTTCAGCTTGAGATTTGTTTTTAAGTTTAAAAAATTTATATATGATTAGAATAGATTAACTTTTAATTTGTCAAATATTTGATAAATTTCATTTTGAAAGTCAGGTATGTCAATACAAAGTTGCATAACTGTTGTCAGCTTATGGAAAAAATTTTCAATAATATATTGTGAGCAGATAGATTTCATATTAAACGTTTTCTATGTTTCAATAGCGTTGTTACAACAATAAATTATGAAAAGGATATAAAAACATACTCGTACATAGTCAGATTTTAATTATCTTAGTGTCGTATTCATACATTAATAAAACTAACATCATATTGTTGTCAAGTCAGAAATATTAACAAGTAGTACACATAATCTTAAAAGTATAATAATTACAACTATAATAACAATATACAAATAAGTATGTAGTACGAGGGTAACCGTTTATAATTCGGGAACTGGCAACACTGTTAGTGTTGCCTCCGATTTGATGATTGTATCGTGAAGTTTGTCATTTTTTACAATATATCAAGTCGCTATTTCTATTGTTGACAGTAACTTGAAAATTTTATGTCAGCGAAAAAATGGAATTAACCCGCGAACATTTTCGTGCAATTATTTTTCATATCTTTCCGCGTGGATTATCTCAACAAGAATGCATCGACGAGCTGAATTCTTTATATGGTGATGAAGCATCATCGAAAACTACAGTATACCGTTGGTATAGTGAATTCAAATATTGACGGCGTTCTTTGGACGATGAATTTCGTGAAGGTCGTCCCTGAAATGTTGTTGTGTCGGAAACATTAATGCAATACCTGAATCGATAATATAAGACCGTCATGTGACATACCGTGAGATCAAGGCAACTCTAGGTATTAGTAACACCAGCTTGCATAAGATCCGGCATGAACATTTAGCTGTTGAGAAGTTATATTCACGTTGGGTACCACATAATTTGACAACCGCTCAAAAAAGGACTTGCGTCGATTGGTGCCAAGTAATGCACATAAAATACAATGGCGGTGCTTCAAAAAACATTTATAAAGTCATCACAGGTGATGAATCTAGGATGTATACGTATGAGCTCGATAATAAACAGCGGTCGACTGTGTGGGTATTCCAAAACGAGCCAAAACCAACAACAGTTGTTCGCGCTCGAAGCACATCAAAACAAATGGTCGTCTGTTTTTTCGGAAAAACCGGTCACGTTGCAACTGCACTTTTAGAGAGTTGTAGAACGGTTAATTCCGAATGGTACACAACTATTTGTTAGCCAAAAGTGTTTGAAGAAAAAAGGAAAACAAATCGAAAACGACAAATCATTCTCCACCATGACAATGCGAGCTCTCACAGGTCGGTTCAAACAATTGAATATTTGACCGGGTAAAACATTGAATTGACAAGCCATCCGCCGTACAGCCCTGATCTAGCACCCTGTGATTTCTTTTTTTTTCCCACACGTGAAGAATAAACTTCGTGGTCAATGGTTTTCAACGCCGGAAGAGACAGTCGAGGCATTTAAAACTCATATTTTGGAGATACCGCCTTCATAGTGGCAGCAATGCTTTTCGGATTGGTTTAAACGAATGCAAAAGTGCATCGATTTTCAAGGAGAATATTTTGAAAAGCAATGAAAATATTTTCGATAATAAAAATTTTTGTTTGTTTTGTTTGCTATTCCCGAAATAGAAACGGCTACCGTCGTATGAGAAAAAATATACCTTATGATCTTGTATAATGTTTATTTATAATTATGGTTTAAACTAAGGATGGTATTGATACATTTGATTATGTGAAAAGTGTAATATTGATTTGATATAAGGCGCCTAAAAATAATAGACACTAGTAAAAACGATGTATTGATTGTGGATATTTTATCTAGAAGCGACTAGTATGTAATAGTAAGTTATGCAGGTGCTTTCTAAACAAACATTGTTGTTTAGAAACCATTAATTTTCTAGAAGAAATCATGTGAGTCTCGAGTAATAAGTATACGGAATATTTATATTTAAATATCTATCGCTTTATAACCTTCGTGCTGCCTATTATACGCCAATAAAAAATGAAAGTTAATATTTTAACATTATAATGCTATCCTAGACTCCTAAATAATCTGTAAAGAAAGAAAAATCTTTTTGTAAGTTATTATACATTTATTTCATTTATATTTGGAGAGTATATATTATATATACGTAAGCTATATATTGTTATATATTTATTATATTTATTATTACTCTCTTGGAGGTTTATCTCCAAAGATTATTATTAAATCTCGTTTTTTTATCCGGAAGGTATTTAAGTGTGACCTCTGTTTTTCAATATATTTATTTTGTTGTTGACCTTTGCAATATGTCTATCTGCATTTTTTTTTAGTTTCAATGTGACACTGTCGAGCTAAATACGTAACTAGCGAAAAATTAGTAAGCTCTTAATTAGTGTATTATTAAAATTACGTAATAAATAAATAGAGTAAATGAATAAAGTATGACTAGGGTTTATTTTTCTCAAGATTTAATTATATTTATAAGCCCGATTGTAAGTCATATGTTATATTTTAAGTATATAAGATATTAAGAAAAGTTTTAAACGCGAAATTTAAATATAACGAATTATTTTTTAAGAAAATTTGCATCTAATGTATTTATTTCCCATAATATACATCTGGGACAGTTGAAAACAAACTAAAGATTTGTTCTTCAATATTTACTTAAGAATCTAAGTATTTCTTTTATTAAAATTCAGTAACAGTAGGTACCACATATACAGAGCGGAAGGTTTTAATGAGCAAATAGGTAAATTCGAACTAGCTAGTCGATTGTATCAGGTTGTTACATATGAAATGTCCGATTTTGTAAGGAATAAAAAAAGTCTAAATTTAAAAAAATATAAATATTTATTCTGCAAAATAGTCTCCATTTACATCAATAGTTTGTTGCCAACGGCCTGGAAGCTGAAAAATTCCCTTTGAAAAGAAATCTAGGTTTTGACGGCTCACATATTGCTCAAACACTGCTATTACAGACTCCCGGTCAGGGAAGTCCCTATTTTTTAAGTGATTGTCTAAACTTCGGAAGAAATGAAAATCATATCAATAACCAAATTCCGAAAGTTTTTGGATTGTCTGTCGTGCAACATGAGGTTTTGCATTATCATAAAGAAGTATGGGTCCATGTCTATTGACTAGTGAGGGCTGCAAGCGGCTCAATTTTCCATGCATAGTTTCCAGATCGGCACAATAGGACGCTGCCGTGATGGTTTCACCAGGTTGCAAAAACGAATAGTGAATAATACCGTTACTGGTCCACCATACAGTCACCACAATCTTTCGCGGGTGAAGTGACGCTCGTGCATGCTGTCTTGGTGCTTCACCTCGATCTAACCATTGTCCTGACCGTCTCCTATTATCATAAAGTATCCACTTTTCGTCATGCGTTACCACTCGATGAAGAAACGGTTCAACTTTCTGTCGATTAGCCAAAGAGGTAGCCACCTCTAATCGACGGAGCTTATTGGCTTCCGTTAATTGGTGCGGCACGCATCGATGGAGTTTCTTCACTTTGCCAATCGAAGAAAGGTGACGACTAATGGTGGCAATGGATACTTGAAATGTTTCTGCAAGGCTACGCACTGTTGTCGACGGATTACTTTCAACTTCTACACGCAGCTCGTCGTCATTAACGGTGCTACGCGCATATCCGCGAGGCTCATTTTCCAAATCAAAGTTTCCCTCGCTGAATTTTTTAAATATGCGTTCATTACACGTGGTTTCACCGAACGTCTGATTAATTTCTCGCGTTGCTGCAGCTGCATTTAATCCCTTTTTAAATTGAAAGAGGTAAATAGCCCGAATATCTCTTGCCGACAGCATTTCCATAGGCGAGACAAGGACAGGTGTATTAATCTTTCCAAGAAATGGAACAGGTACACACTTCAAAATAAATACCCTTTTCTACAAATACAATAATAATTTTCACCAAAAACATACACGTCTTCACACAGGTGCGATTCAGTTCAGACTGAAGGAAAAAACGGCATTACGTTTGTAACAACCTGATAAAAAGTACAGTTTGTGTAGAAGGAAATGTCTTCCCCACACCACACGTAAATATCAATACTACCTTCTAAGGCGGGGTCGGCCTCTACGACCCCAAATATATACACACCACTAAGTGTGTAAATTAAAAGATCTTTATTACATAAAATGTTTAAGTAAGTACAGTTTGTGGAAAAAGAAATGTATTCCCTCTGGTCACGACTAAATATGAATACTACCTTCTAAAGCGGAGTCTTACAGTCCCTCTTTATATATATATATATATATATATATAATATAAATATCAATACTACCTTCTAAGGCGGGATCTTATATAAAGAGGGACTGTAAGACTCCGCATTAGAAGGTAGTATTGATATTTAAGCGCGAAGGAGGGGGAAGACATTTCTTTTTCCACAAACTGTACTTAAACATTTTATGTAATAAAAATCTTTTAATTTGCATACTTAGGTGTGTTAACCTATTTGAAAGAGGGCCTCTGCGACCCCGCCTTACAAGGTAGTATTTATTTATATATAATATAAAAAAAAAATTTATTCCTGATTAGGGCTTTCTTTCTATTAATATAACTTCAAAACTATGATGAATCAATCTATTTAACACCTTTCAAACAGCAATGGTTAGTCTTAAATATGTACATTGCGGTACAACAGTAGTTAATTCAGCATTAAATAATGTCCCTATTTCTTCTTTTTTTATTTAATATTTAATCTTAGGGGCAAAAAATGTCAGCTGTAAAGAAGTTAACCTACATCATGTATCTGTTTACTTCTAAAAAACATAAAACTCCAGGCAATTTATTTTTTTTTGCCAAAATCTATTCTATTATATTCGTTTTACCCATATTACTTACGCTCAATCAACTCTCGCAGATATGTAAGTGGACATCGTTGAAATTCTGAATAGATAGGAAGGGAAATATTGGAGACAATGAAACAACTTTTATTTTATCGTCTTAACTTTATTACCAACACAAAACTTGATGTGAGCGTTTAGTATTGTAGCAAGTTAGATAGTATTGTACTTTTTTGGGGTAAAATTATATAAAAATAATTAAAATATGATAAATAGTAGGTACTAGTATAATATATATATATTTAGTAAAATACATATTACATTTTGTTTATACAACTCATTACATACCAATAGGTCGTAACATATAAAACATTATATTATAATAAAACTGCATTTTTGTATTTTATTTAGATAAATACAACAGCAATTTACACTAAAAATTACATTAAATTTATTGAACTTAAACAAGATAAACACTTTACTTTACATTCATTAAAAAAAATGTAAACAATTCATTTTAATTGGGGGGGGGGGCTCTAGTCTAGCTAGCATACATATCTGAGTGTTTGAAATCCTTCATCCAAATTAAAATTATTTGTACAAAATTAAAAATATTACAACACACCCCTTTTTTAAAAAAGTCAATTGATATAAATTATAAAATATAGGAAAAAATGCAAGGGCGCATTCATAAACGCGCCTTTATTCTATTGTTCAATACATACATGTGTTGTACGATACATAGAGGCAATGTTTTTTCATTAGTTTTTTGTATCGAAAAGGTACGGTCAACCCTACAAAGGACTCGATAGTTAATAACACAAGTTTACCTGATGATAGGTGTTATTCCTTGAAACATACGTAGTAAATATTAATATTTGAATGATTCCTTTTAACATTCAATATTATTATTACTTATAAATATTGTGTTTAAATAAATTAATTACAACTTTAAATAGATTTTAACAAGATCCTTAGAATTTATAAACGAAAGTACGTATTTCTTCTTCTGGACTTACGGACTGGAACCGCGTTACTGGTATAACTGCCGACGTTTCAGCGCGACAGACAGTCTCAGTAATTGAGCCCTGAAGATGTCCCAGTACCAGTGACACGGTTCCAGCCCGGAAGCCCAGAAGAAGATAGTATGGACCACGATCGCGGCAGTCTACGTACCAGATTAAGTACGTATTTCTTTTAAGACCCTCCCCCACCGCCCTCGATTACGTTGTACAATTTATTTGATCTTTCTCGTTTCGAACACTACACAACTTTTACATTTTCTATATTTTTGTGTTTATTTTGTATAAATTTAATAATTTTATTAGTTACATAATTTAGTTTATGTATAAATTAAATAATAATAGAAATAAAACAAAGGCAACGAAAAAAAATTAATAACATATGCGATTATTTCTAAAATTACAATCTCATGATGATTCTCTTTAAAATAGAAAATTATACGTAAAGTCGGCCATGTACATATTAATCAATTTGCCATATTAAACGCTCTCATTGTTATTCATCCTCTTTGCATAAATAAAAACACAGTAACAACGTAACAGTATAAAAATATGAAATATAATACTGAATAATAAAAAAAACCGAAAATATGCTTTTTTCCTGTTATTAGTGGGGAAGATATTGGTGCATAGCGTACTTCCACGTCCATTTTCGGGCTTGATCGTCGAAAGTTTTCCGGTCATTTAAATACAAACGACCTACTTCAGGTTCCATACATATCTTTATAAAAATAAGAAAAATATTAATTAAGAAAAATGACTAAAAAACACGCTACTAATGGATTAGATATCAGTCATACGAAGTTAATAATTCAACAATTACATTCTCACTTCCTCTGCATGGTTTAAAATATTAATAATATTAAACGTAAATATACAAAAATATTAAAATAATTAAAAATTTATTTAATATATTATTATTATTATTATTTATAATATTAGGTGCGCAACTAAGTTCTCGCCGTTTTTTTGATGAAAATGCAACTTTATTGTGAAAAAATGTTTACAAACGAATCATTCAAAATATTGCCCATCGCTAGCGACAACTTTTTCTCATCTTTCTGGCAGAGCTCGAATACCGTCACGGTAGAAGTGTTCGTCTTTTGAGACTATCCACGAATCAAGCCATTTTGAGATGTCTTCATATGAGCGGAACTGCTGATTAGCCAGACCATGTGCCATCGAACGGAACAAGTAATAATCGGACGGCGCAATATCTAGGGAATATGGCGGGTGTGGTAGGACCTCCCATTTGAGCGTTTCTAAGTAGGTTTTAACGGGTTTGACAACGTGAGGCCGAGCGTTGTACAGCTGTAGAATCACTTTCTCGTGCCTCTGCTCGTATTGTGGCCGCTTTTCGCGCAGTGCTCGGCTCAATCGCATCAATTGAGTTCGATACCGTTCCCCAGTGATGGTTTCGTTCGGTTTCAACAGCTCATAATAAATAACATCGCCCTGGTCCCACCAAATGCACAGCAAAACCTTCGCAGCGTGAATATTCGGCAGAACCAACGACGTAGAAGCGTGACCGGGCAGTCCTCATGATTTTGTTCTCTTTGGGTTGCCGTAATGAATCCATTTTTCATCACCTGTAACGATGCGATGAAGAAAACCCCGACGCTCAACGTCTCTTGGCTTCAAATAATAAGGAACCCAAGTTCCTTGTTTTTGAATCATTCCCAACGCATGCAATCGCTGGGAAATGAGTTGGCGGGTAACTCCTAATGCTGAAGAAAGCTCTTTTTGCGTTTGCCACGGATCCTCATCGAGCAATGCCTCCAATTCTTCCTTCACGCGAACGGTCGTCAACATCGAAATCACCGTCTTTAAAGCGACGGAACCAATCACGGCACGTTGTTTCACTTAGAGCAGCATCTCCGTAAACTTTTTGGAGTTCTCGATGCGCTTCAGCCGCCGTTTTCTTCGAATGAAAGAAGAAAAGCAACACTCCCGCAAATGACGATTATTTGGCACAAAATCAGACATTTTCACACAACCAAAAGTATATGACGCAAAAACAAAATCACTAATGTGTCAAAGCGGTTTATTTACCATTTGCTAGATTCATGACGTTTTGGTTATGTCACAATCGACCAGCACTCACTACTGGAGTCATCTCTTGAAAAACAGCGAGAACTTAGTTGCGCACCTAATAATTTCTCCGATCTGCAGCTATACAAGTTTTTTAAATTTAATAGTTAGTCAAACATTATTTCAAATAAAAATACTGATATTCTCGAACTAAAATAAAATAACCGATTCATTTTGTTTAAAAAATAAAAGAAAAGTTTATATAAATAGTTTTGCTTACTGTCAAAACTAGTATAGGTGTGTAATATGTGTGTGTATATAAGTATAAGACAACTACTAAATGTTTGAATTGGGAATCTTTCGCCCTGAGTTTACATAAAATGTAAATTTCGTGATCGGAATATTCAAAATACCGCTGATACGAAAACA
The DNA here is from genome assembly GCA_031893035.1 of Dermolepida albohirtum. Lineage (NCBI taxonomy): Eukaryota > Metazoa > Arthropoda > Insecta > Coleoptera > Scarabaeidae > Dermolepida > Dermolepida albohirtum. The sequence continues at coordinate 66,979 of JAVIWB010005575.1, forward strand.
AAAGAAATCGGAAAACGTTTTGAAAGCGGTTCATTACCTGTATATAAAAATCGAATGTATACAAACTTTCTATCCGAGATTTCTACATCATTTATCTTTAAAACAAATAATAACATTTTTGTCATTCGTATTGTCAATTTTATAATTAAGCACACGTTTTAATAATTCTCCGAATTTGCAATTCATTAAAGAAAATAGTGACGAAATATTAAATTAAAAATGAAATTTAAATTACACATAAAACTACATTTTAAATATTCGGCTAGAAATTTCAAAAGGAAAATACAGAAAATGAAGAGCTATTGTTCAAGTGGTGGGGGGCGGGGATGATGGGGGTTGGGACAGGTGAGAATGAATAATAACAGAAGAATTAAAAGAACTTTAAAACAAGGAGAAGGGAAGAGAAGAAAAGCCTGTTCAGAGATAGATGGTTGGATGTGAAAAAGGGATTTTAATGGAGGAAGAAGAAGCAGAAAAGGTAGAAAGAGATCGGCTTGGCGAAAGATGAAACAAGTGAAAAAAGATTTTGAAAAAATAAAGAAGTGAGACTTTGGAGCCAAGGGTCGATAGTCTTGCAGCATTGACCTACACTACCGTTTTTTAATTCAAGGAAATTGATAGAATAATGTGCAAGAAAAATTATATTGCGAATTTAGAAAATACTAAAACCATGTGGTTTAGGCTTAATTGCACAAAATTTTATATTTATGCATGACAATAATCCGAAACATACTGCTACAATATGCAAGGATTATTTGGCACAAAAGAAGAGAGAAAATGTTTTGCAAATTATAACGTGGCCACCTCAAAGTCCAGATTTGAATCCCATCGAGTTTTTGTGGGATGAACTCTATAAGACAGTCGGAAAAATTGGTCTTACTTCGAAGCAACAGCTTTGGGATACACTCCAAAACGAATGGAATGATATATCAAAAGAAAGAATTGGAAAACCAATTAGAAGAATGCCACGTGTTCAAGCAGTACTGAATTCGAAGGGCGGATTTTTCGATGAAAGACGAGTATAATTAATAAAAGGTTATTAATTTTCTTGTTTTTCTTTTTCTATACATTTGGAATAATATGTATTACTTTGTAATTTCATTTCATGCGTATTTTTGAATTCTTCCTAATATTTCCCTTTGTCTAAACTTCCGTGAACAGTAGTTTACAAAACCTTTATGGAACCAAGAAGGTGGAAACTTCAATACAATGTGTGAAGTTAGGGATTATCATGCTTTCCACTCCTTTTATAACTTACAACATCGTTACTGATTGGAACGTTAGTTTTTAAATTGAATCTTCGTACCCCATATTAAGTGTCCAAAACATGAAGGAACTGTCAAATAATTTCTTATCGCATTCCCTGAATGGTCACCCAAGTATATCTTCAACTGCCGCTTTGAAAGATTCAGCATCGATTCCTCAAATTTTTCCTATTGATTGAACCTATTTAACTTCTAATATAATTTAACAAATAACAATTGGATATTTATTATTATCGTACTATATGGAAACAGACTGTATACGTCAAATATTGTCTTTCTTATTTGCGTATATATATTCGAACGTACATGCACATATGTACTACTTAATTAATTGAAAATCAGAAACTTACTGACTTGTGCGCTTGTTGAAATTGTAAAGCATATTTGAGAAGAAGGGAATGTTTATTGGGGCATAAGTAACATAAGGACGAGCCATGACTGTGTGGTTACGGAGATGAGAATGCCAAATATTTGTCGAACCAATGCACATGTGCTCCGAATATTCGATATTATATAGAATATATACATACACAGGATGGTTCATTAATACATCGCCAGAACTATAAAGATCGCGCTTAGAAAATATAAATGTGCGTATGATTATTAATGGATAACAACAAATTTCTTTTAACACAAATATCACATGATACTGCGCAATATTTCTATACACGCTATAGGACATTAGTCAGTACTTTCTGCAGAAGACAAGAAGAATTCACTTTGACATTTCAGATTAAAAATCTAGTAGGTACCTTTTCGAAAAGGTGATATTCAGATATGCTCAGAAACATATGCAGGAGATACACAACCACTCAAAAGTTTAATCGCATTCACAAAATTGTAATAAAATTGAGAATTAATTTTGTTTATAAATTAGGAACTCAGTAATTGTTTATATTATTGTGTTTGAAATTTTTCTATTGAGTCAAATAAACATCTATAATCGAATCTTTTCTATCTTTCCTTGATTGATGCAGCTTCGTTAAGTTTTCTCGCAATAATAGAAAAACCGCTTTCAACCGTGTTCCTCAACGTGTAAGAATTGGCTCTGGTGGCTCAGGAATACCGGAGCATAGTCTGGAATTCTCGAATTCGTACGGGAGGTTTCGAAAACACTCTTCTGGTATTTGAAATTAATGCATCAACCTCTGGATAAACATTGTCGAATACCCTGTACTACAAGGTGTAAAGTACGAACTTTACACGTCACATGTAAAAGGCCCTCACACTTGTCTCTAAGGAAACAGTCTTAGCGTATCCAGCACTGCCTTCATAATTGATTCACCAGTGCAATTTTCTAATCGTTTGCTAGCTAACACAATGGGAAATGTCGTTTTAACAGGATTTAGAACGCGCGCTATAATATTCAAAATAGAATGTTTTTTTCGATCGACACATAACTACAGCTATTTACCTTTCACTACAGCTTTGATCATGATTTCGATATCGTTACGCACAGTTAGTACATGGCTCTGTAACGCTCTCTGGGATGGTAGGTTCCAGGGATTGTATTTCAGGGGTCATGAAACTTTAGCTGTTTTATTACATTACACTAGTGGGAACGCTGTGTACCCAGTACGAAACGATGAAAAAAAAAGTATGCTACATTGTTGATAATAAATAATCCATAATTATTTAATTTCAGCAACTTTTTTCATGTACGATTAAATTTTGAGCGGTAATGTACATACATAAGTTATAATAAGAAAAGTTTTCGTATTATTTTATTACACGAGGTCTGATCAAAAAATAACCGTTATTTTCAAATTTCGTGAGTTACGTATGTTCGATTTTCGCATTTTTTTTCTGTTATGTTGGTTCACATGTCTGTTATATATGTTGGCAATATCAGCCATTTTGAATTGTCAGTTTGTTTTTGACAGATAAAAAGATTAGTCGTGTTTTGGTGGGCTCTTCGATTTTTTACTATTCGAAAAAATGGATCAAAGAAACTGTATTAAGTTTTGTGTAAAAAATGAAATTCAATGCGCAAGGTCATTTGAAATGTTGACTGTGGCGTTTGGCGAGTCTACTATGAGCAGAACACAAGTTCAATTGTGGTATAACCGGTTTAAGGAAGGCACGTCAAGTTCGGTCAAATGTGAAGGTTTTGCTCACTGTTTTCTTCGACTGCAATGGCGTGGTGCATCATGATTTCTTGCCACAAGGTCGTACGGTCAATAAGGAATACTACCTTGAAGTTATGCGCCGTTTGCGCGAAGCAATTCGTCAGAAACGCACAGAATTGTGGAAAAAACAATCATGAATTTTGCACCATGATAACGCACCAGCTCATACATCGATGCTTGTGCGTGAGTTTTTGGCCAAAAACAAAACCGTTATCATGCCTCAACCACCGTATTCACCAGATTTGGCCCCCGCTGACTTTTTCCTCTTCCCAAAACTGAAGACACCGATGAAAGGAAAGCGTTTCGCTACGATTGAGGAGATAAAAGAAAAATCGAAACAGGAGCTGTTGGCGATACCAAAAAGCGCGTTTCAGAAGTGTTTCGAGGATTGGAAAAAACGCTGGCATAAGTGTATTATATCTGAAGGGGATTACTTTGAAGGCGACAAGATAGTTATTGATGAATAAATAAATACTTTTTGAAAAAATTGAAAATAACAGTTATTTTTTGATCAGACCTCGTATAATTAACAGTTCTGCTTTATTTGAATAAAAAGCTTTAGTTGAAGAGAAAGACGTGCCTTCTCCATACCAAAAAAAAAAGCAAATTTTGTGACAGCAACTTGAAATGCATTCACTTAACAAACCGATAAAAAACATGTATGTTTTATAAAGAATAAATTAAGCAAATTGAAAAAATATGTGCCCCACTTGTAACAAAAAAGAAAACTGTTTTGTAAGACCGGTGAAAAGAAAATGGAATAAGTATGTAAATTCTTTACATATTTTTTTCTATACTGTCCCATCAAACACGGTCATGAACCGCCCATATACACACAGGCGTATTTATAATATCAAGTTTAGTAGGGAACATTTAAATTAAGTAAATGAAGGTAATGTTGGAGAGAGATTCAATATTTTCTTTTATACAAAGATAAATATAATTAAAAAAAGATGAAAAGAAACAAAATGGTCGAAGTGAAGTTCATAAAAAGCACATTTACTTTTCTACCTGTTATTTACTTGAACTTTATGAAAGGACTATTTCAATTATTAAATACATGAAATAGCTTATACAGTATTGTGCAAATTAATGGAATCATGACTATTTTCTGCATGTGGCAACATTGTTAGGTCAGTTCTGACAGTAGTTTTATGTCAAAAAAACATAACCCATATCACTGGGAACACATTACATAGTTATTCAGTGCGTTTTAGAGAGTTTGTTCACATATACTCTTTCAAAGTTCAAAATTTGATTTATTTTTTACTTTTACCGGTTATTCGCGATATGGATATCACGCCCAGAAACGTGAGAAGATTGTGACATTAAGTGAGCACACTTCAATGACACAGAGAGATATTGCTCAGGAATGTGGTGTTAGTCAAGGAACAGTAAGCAAGATCGTAAAGCAAAAAAAGAATACCAGAATAGTTGAAGTGAAACGAGCGGGAAAATGTGAGAGAAAGAGGAAGATGACACCCCGGAATGTCACTTTTTTGGTCAGAAATAGCAAGCTGAACCCCAGAAAAACTAGTTTTGAACTACAGAAAGACGGCTAAGTCTTTCTTTTTGTAGTTCAAAACTAGTTTTTTTCTGGAGTGAAAGCGCATGACTCGACAGTTCGTAATAGACTTTTAGAGTCTGGAAGAAAAGCCATTCGACCACAGAAGAAGCAACTCCTCACTCAACGAATGATGAAGCAGAGGCTTATTTGGGCCAAGAAATATACCGGATGGGATGAGGAAGACTGGAGAAAGGTGTTGTTCTCAGACGAGTCCCATTTTTTGGTGCAGGGCCAGCGATCAAAATTCGTGAGAAAAAGTGGAGATGAAAAACTCACTGCAGCTCATATCGATCAGACTGTCAAACATCCTGTAAAAAAGATGTTTTGGGGATGTTTTTCGTACATGGGGACTGGATCGCTGGTACCTATAGAAGGCATGATGAACAGCCAGAAATATAAAGAGCTACTGTATAAGTATTTGGAAAAAGATCTAAAGAAATGTGAGCCAAACGGAGGTGCAATTTTCCAACAGGACTCACATGCCACAAATCGAAGGTTATGGTCGAATATTTCAAGGAAAAAGGAATAACTCTCCTCGACTGGCCTGGCAATTCTCCAGACTTAAACCCAATTGAAAATCTGTAAGCCATTTGTAAGGCTAGGTTACATAAAATGGACTGTACAACGAAGACAAAATTGATAGAAGCAATAATTCAGGTGTGGTTTCGGGACGAGAAAATAAAGGAAAACTGTCAAAAATTAATGGATTCCATGCCGAAAAGAGTTCAGGCTGTCATCGCAGCCAAAGGAGGGCATATCTCTTATTAAATTACTAGTAATTTATAATTTTATATCATCTCATCGTGATTATATGACAAATAAACGGTTTTCTTAGTTATATTGTGTTTGATTCCATTAATTTGCACAATACTGTACCTATCGTTACGGGTAAAGAGCAAATGTAGAAACATTATTTTTCTTTTAACAGCAGCCAAAAGTGTTTAAAATAAATTAATTCAACATTACTTCAATAATTTCAATATATATACATAAAACATATAATCTGTTTACTAAACGTGGGGCAGAAATTCAGGGTTTATTCCTCAGGCTAATTTAAGATTTTTTAGTCCTTAATTAAAATATTTATAAATGAATAAATAGATTTCGACAATATTAATCATTCATTTCTAGAGTAATCGCCAATCCCTTTTAATATAATGCAACTCCAAATCCGAACACAACATTCACCATTAAAGAAAGAATTAAATAATTGTTTAATACGTAAGATATCCCTTACTTATGTTCAGTAGAACAAATTGAATTGTGTATTTCTACCAAATCAAAATGAAAACTACTGATATGCTCCTAAAATTAGCAGAAATCTGTAATTTATCAAATTTAAAAAACTGATAATTATTTTAATATAATCGATTCTATACATTAAAACTATTTGAAATTTATCACCAGGGAACAATTTTCTATCAACTAGTAAAATGTAATTAATTACTATATAATTTAATTGCTTCCATTTTTTTTTTTTTAGTTTTCTCATCAAAATGAGTGTAGATATGTCGAATGGATAAGCACTTAGTCAACCTACATCAATCAATAGACCGACTTCCCAACTCCCCCGTCCCCCCTCAATCCAAAACAGAAGAGTAACACTTCCAATTAATTGTGTAATGTACTTGATTGCTTTCGTTAATGTCGAGAACGGCTTCGAAATGATAATCTCATTTTCAATCTTTTTTTGAAACGCAATTCAATCATTTTTCCGCACGCAAAGATTTTAATATAAACAAATATGTTTAAATAACAACAGAAGATCATACCTGAATATAGTTTTTTTTTAAATTAATTGGAATAGTTTTTCCAGACGATTGGAAAATTACAAGAATTTGCCTTACTTTTAAGAAAGCAAATATTAATGATAAATAATTACGTTCTTATTGCGATTATAAAGGGTTTTCCAATAAGGACTTGACAAATTTTTTTTCAAAATAAAATGCAGACCATTTGAGATATTTCAAAAACTTTATTATCAGGTTGAAGTACAATCAAAACATTTATGAATGGAACTCGACTTCGTTCATATGGCCACCGCGGGCACGTTTGCAGCGATCGATTCGTTGGACCCAATTTTCGATGACTCGGCCACACAATTCGGTCGAAACGGCCGCTATTTCGCGTTCAATGTTGGCTCTGAGCTCTTCCAACGTTGTCGGCTTGTTGGCATAGACCAATGACTTGACGTAGCCCCAAAGAAAAAAGTCTAGAGGCGTTAAATCGCACGAACGAGGCGGCCAATCGACTGGTCCATTTCTTGAGATAACACGCTCATCAAGCTTGCTCTTCAATAAATCGATTGTAACGTGTGCTGTGTGGCTTGTGGCACCGTCCTGCTGAAACCACATGATGTCCAAGTCCATATCTTCCAATTTGGGCCAAAAATAATCGGTAATCATGGCGCGATAACGATTACCATTCACAGTAACGTGACGATCATTATCGTCGACGAAAAAATATGGCCCTATGACGCCGCCGGCATGCAAACCGTACGAAACAGTTATTTTTTGTGGACAAAGTGGTGTTTCATGAAGCATGTGGATTTTCACCCGACCAATAACGCATATTTTGCTTATTGACGAACCCATTGAGCCAAAAATGAGCTTCGTCACTGAAAATGATTTTGCGATGAAATTGATCATCTTGGCGCATCTTTTCCAGAGCCCAATCGGAGAACGTACGTCGCTTCAAATGGTCCATCGGCTTCAATTCTTGAGTCAGCTTGATCTTGTATGGGTGTAAACCAAGATCCTTACGCAAAATTCGCCATAAAGTGGTCTGGAATTGACTGATTTGGATCATTTGCTACAGACGTTTCAACGGCAGCGATATTTTCGACACTTCGACCAACCCGTTGTCTCACTGGCACGGCAACATCACACAACGAATATGTAGACTCAAATTTTTGCACTAAACTTGTTACTGCCTGTCTACTAGGGCGAGAATTACGACCGAAAATCGGAGTTAACGCTCTTAAAGTAGCGGTCACCGACTCCGAATTTCTGTAGTAAATTTTTATAATTTGCAGACGTTGTTCGTTCGTGTACTTTACCATGATGAAAATGTTAAGTTTACTGAATAAATTGACAGTGACAGTTCGATGATTAGTGAAAGGGTGCGTTCACAAATTGAATTAAAAGTTGTCAAGTCCCTATTGGAAAACCCTTTACCTATCTTTGCTAAGGTTTTTGAATCACTAATCTATAAGCTTACCAAATCATTAATATCACCACATCAACATTTATGCTACGAAGATCTTCAGCTACTAACATTTCTACGGTTTCTCAAGCTATAGTTAAGGTGTTGGATAAGTAAGAACAGTTGAATGTAAAATATAGACACTTTTCAAAAGCACTTGATACTAAAAATCATTCGATTTTGCTTCGATACAAATGAGTAAAATATGCCCGTTTAATGACCACTTGATAAATTATATTTTAAACATTTAAGTTTGTTGTTAATTGTGAATATCATTCGGAAGCTAAATTTAAAGTGATATTTATTTGAAAATTTTTACATTCAAACACACTAGCAAAAAAGAAAATAGATAATACGCTTTCAATCGTCAAAAAAATTTAATATATCGCTAGGAATTTATATGAAATTCTTCCCTTATTTTTTTCTATATGAAAGTGAATATCTCCTATCCAAAAAAAATGTTTTCGATGGATCTTATATATTTTGAGCATTGTTCGAAATTATCACGAAGATATACATAAATTCCTATAATAGAAACCATTCATGCAAAAACCAGACCTTTCCATAAATTTGAAATAGTAGCTGAAATAGTATACACCTCCGCTCAAAAAATTTGAACGGAAAACAAAGTAATTTTAAACATCTGAATTTTTTTTTAAAGGCATTAAATATATTAATATTTTGAAGAGGGTAATACTATCAAATATGTTAAATAACACAATATATGGATTTCAAATTAACCATCGAAGCACCCCATTACACATAATAAACAATCTACTCCACACGGACGATATAAGAACATTTACTTCAAATAATACACAAATGCGAGGACTTTTAAAAATAACGGAAAAGTTAAATTAAAAAAACATACGAACAAAGACTAACATATATAATAATGTCAAAGTAATTCAAGAAAAATATTTAAAGCAGGTATGGGCAACCTTTGACATGTTGTGGGCCAAACTTTAATTGCAAATACGTTCGCGGGCCGCGTTTAAAAGTAGTCCTTTAAAGTA
>JAVIWB010005576.1:0-75426 GCA_031893035.1 Dermolepida albohirtum
TTTGTTCAAGATTATGCGAATACCTGGGCAAATTTTATATACTTTTGAAATTTTGTGACCTCTTTTATTAATAATGCAATCTTCCAGATTATGTATTTGTTGTTATAATCAACCGTTTTGCTAATTATTATAATAAAAACTTTTTCTAGGAAACTAAGAAGGGGATTGTACTATTCATAAATTTTACCTAGAAGCAATACAAATCCTCGCACTTCCAAATAATAAATAAATAATTCTGATTCGATATAACTTAAAATCAACTTATGGTTTGACACTTTATGATAATTGTGAAAGCCAAATTTTCTAATTGTTGAAATTTTCCTGATTACATACCGAAGGATATGTTACTTCTAATCTACAAATATAAAGAAACTTTATACAAAGGGCAATAGGAAAGTTTTGTAATATGACGCAACAATGAATCGTAGGAAGCTGCTTGTTGCTGCATGTTGAGACATGTTCATACGTGCTCAGTTATTCATTAGCAGTGAGAGTGTAAAGTGTTTGCGATGGCACCGTCGTCACGAAATGAGATAAGGGCAGTTTTGCGTTATAATTTCGTGCGTGGTTAAAACATAGACCAGTGCTTCGAAGAAATTACTCTTGCACTAGGTGATGTTTGTCCACATCGCACAACGATATTCAGGTGGTATAGAGAATTCCAAAGGGGAAATTTAACTGTGGAGGATGCTGAGAGGCCAGGAAGGCCACGAACGTCAGTTGCGGAGGAAAACGTACTACTGTGAGGAAAATGCTTGGCGAGGATAGGCGAGTGACCTACCAACAGATAGTAGGTACTACAGGCCTAAATATACCAGCAATTCGTTCGATTCTGCATGATCATTTGCACGTGAAGAAACTTTGTTCTCTCTGGGTGCCGCATCGACTGATTGAAGAACAGATGACACGACGTGTGACTTGGTTCCGGTAGATACTAAAAAAGTTTAATAAGGGACAATCTCGGTATATGAACAACATTGTGATAGGTGGCGAGACTTCGTTGTACTATTACGATGTGTCGACCAAAGCTTAAAACAAAGTTTGGGTCTTTGATGATGAGGACACACCCGTAGTTGTCAGAAAATCCCGATTTGTAAAGAAGAAAATGTATTTTTCAAATCGAGTGGAATTGTGTAATGCGTCCTTTTGGACACACAGAAGAGAGTCACAGCTAAGTGGTATACTGAACAGTGCCTGCCTAAAGTCATTGGATCTATGAAGAACCTGTGGCCAAAAGTCAAGAATGGACACCTGGTTCCTCCATCACGATAATGTTCCAGCTCACCGCGCCAAAGTCCGCATCGAATGTTTGACCACGACAGGATTCAAACTTCTCGAGCACCCTCCCTACAGTCCAGATCTTACTCCCTGCGACTTTTGCACTGTTCCCGCATGTGAAAATGAAGCTAAAAGGGAGGCGGTTTTACAGTGATGAGGACTTTCTGCGGGCTTGGGACAACGAGTGTGCTTTACTCCCTAGTGAAACTTGGCAGAACTGGTTTAAAGATTTCGGAGGATGGAGAGGTGTATTGAGTGTAGAGAAAATTACTTTGAAAAAATTAAATAAACAAAGCTGTACTGCAAAACTTTCCTAGTACCCTTTGTACGTATTATCTATGCGATTTCAACGTAATATTAATAATAATAATATTAATTTCGTACTCTAGGCAAATTTGTGTATGGGTGCTTTGAGGTCGCTTAGAATTTTGATTTAAGAGATTTTAATATATATTCTATTAATATAAAGTTTAACTTTTGGTTTTGACAATATTATTATGTTCTTTAAAATGAATTTTTACTTTTCTTTCTATTTACTTGCTACTTAGTAAAAATTTAAGGTTTCTATGAATTGTTTTACATAAGAAGAAGAAATAACTCATGGAGAACTACTTATATTTTATCTTAATATGCAATACACAGTATGCGATTAGACCTAACTCTTATATCCCATGCCCATATTCTCCTTATTCCATTCCATTGGTCTTTTCACATTTACTTTTAGTAACAAGTAAAGTGAACTAAATTTCCCGATATATAAATGCAGATCTTCCTTCTAGATAATTGCATCAGTGAACATTTGAAAAAAATAGCTTGAATTTCTTAAATGCCAAGGGAAAGTCAGGGAAATAAGAAAAATATGCCATAATAAATACTTTTTATTCAGAAGTCTATAAAGGGTATTTAGTGTGTCAGGATATCATTCGGAAAAATGAATGCACAGATTGTTTAGAAGGCCGCACACGTTCATACACGACAAATTGAAGGGTTAAACCAGTGAAACGAAAGTCTGGCCATGTCCGTAATTATTGTAGCATCATATTTTAAGTCTAAGAATTGTCCAATACATTTATTTACACGGTCACGAACAGCAGTGTTATTATTCTGTTTTGCACTCGTAATTACTCTGCAATGTGTCATTAATATTGATCGTTATCAACGCAACAAATAACTGTACCAACTCAAAACTAGATAGTCACAAGTTATTGCGTCGAGAAAGAGTAAGGAAAGGCGAAAAAGTGACGCGCGATTCTCTCGGCGCTGATAGAAATTGTCTCAAATTTGCGTACTCTAGTTATTATATTAATTAAATGTTGGTAACGTGCTATATTCTAAATTACTAAATGCAAAGTTTATTAAGCATATATAGGTGTGTTAATCAAACATTGACGTTGAAACTATATCATTACTGTTAATAGAAGAAAAAAAAATATATAATACTTGAATATTTTATTAAAAACAATAATAAATAGGATCTAAACGCTCTTAGATAATCCTGTGATTAGACTGAACGATAGTGTGTAAACTACGTAGTTAATTTCACAGGATTATGAATTAAGTATAATTAACAATAAACTACATAAATAATAAGAATTATGAACGTCTTTGAACCCTGGCTTTATTTCAATTCCTTGGTGTCTCAAGTCGAAAGCAAGATACCAAGCGGCTTCGTCAAATCTTAGGACTGCAGACTAAGCTTTCTCTTTTTAATCGAATGGGGATGGGATCTTCATATACACACTAACTCAGTCCATTCGATCATTAATAAGATCCAAAGATAGGCAAGTAAATAACCTTCACGTTTGGTTTTGAGGGTTAAGTAATGAAAATAAAATCGTTCTTCTAGCGACATGCCAATACTTAATCCAACGTGAACTTTTCAACCATGTGTGAGGTTTATCGACTTATCTGACCAATCCCATTATGTCGATAAATTAATCGGTCGTCATAGTATTTTCCAACGTAAGGGTTGCTAGTATGTAGTAACTTACTCTACATGTGTACATTTAACATTCACCGTTGAAATTTCGATGCTGTGAACGATGGTAGACTTCTTAGCGGTTAATGTTAATAATCGACAGAGAGAGCAAAGATACCACTGCTATTGTTTTTAAGCAGCTCCACCTATGACGTATCCAGGAAAAAAGAAAACACGAAAAGGAGCAAAATACCGACTCATCATTATGGCGATTAATTACAAAATACTGGGAATAACTTTAAATAAATATTATGACGTTAATTATGCAAATCTATTAATTAAAATACAAATTAAAACATTGGAGAGATCTATAACTCGTTGATAATATTGATTATAAACTTAAGGTGATAGATACGAGAGGGCGATAAGAGTAACAAAGAAGCGAAAATTGTTCGAAAATTATTCTCAAAATTTTACAATTCCACATATGTACATACGGAAGAATTGCTTACAAAAGTTAGCAGACATATAAAAGATTAAATTTCTATAATTCATTGATTTAATTATTCGTAATGAAATACAGCTCTGAAAGACTACCAGTCAGTCTAGAATTGAAATCAGACATAATAATATATAGAAAGAGGAATTTAATGCTTCCAAACATTATATTAATTTAAATAGTAAATATGTAAACAAGGAGACTACAAGAAGAAAAAAATTAAATGTGTGTTGTGAATAGTATTTTAATTGAAATAGTATATTCTAGAGAACGAAACACAAAATATTATTTTAAATTGTATACATAACTAAGTTATTTACAAATTTAATTTATTAAAATAAATATATGTCCCAAAGTAAAGAATCAAATAATCAAAAGATATTTTGTGAAGTGCATTAATATTTTTTAAAATAAATTCATCTTAGTTTTCTCATCTTATCCACGCTTTTCGGTTGCAGTATATAATGCTCCTCTATTTTTAAACTTTCCTGTGTAGCCAATCTAATCTTCTATTCAATATAGTCTCAGATGGGTCATGCTAACACGTTGATTACATTGTTAGAAGTTTCTTTTTAATATTATCGTGTTGAAAAATCTTACTCGCGGACATATTTTATTCTGAAAATGAAAGAACATGTTCTCATATATAAATTTGTCTATAGTATAAGCAATTTTTCTTCTGAACCATAATTCCATTGTCGCCTTTTATTACTGTAGATATGGTGTATTTCGAATTAAATTTTTAGTTGAATCACCGACGTATCCATCGATTCCTGTCTGATCCAAACAAATCGTATTTGCTTTAATCAGAAGATAGGATAATTTCCCCCTTTTTTACATTTCAGTTTAGATGGTCGCTAGCAAATTTTAAACTGGCGGCCCGGTTCTTTACAGAAATTTTTTTTTTGCAGAACGTCGACCAGGTAATTTATAGATAAAAGCTGTCTCATTATTGACGTGAAAGATACATCTAATTCCGAAAAAACGCCAAAAAATTAGGATGAGTCTTATGACAATGTTTTATAATTATATTCTCAGAGCTAATTTCTGCGACCTGCTAGTTTTCAAAAAGCTGATAATTGTGCTACTCTATTTATAATTTGATATTGTATTATTAATTATATTAATTATATTAATATTTTAAATATTTTACAATAGTTACTCGATTCATTTATTTTGATCATTAAGGTTGATATATAACCCCTTTCCACATTAACTTTTGTAAATTCTGTATACGCATTTCGACAACTAAGTTGTCGTTATCAGCAGATAATTTCAAAGTGTCGCATCTGGTAAAACACGGCGAAAAGCAACTGTACGAAAATCAAACTCCGTACGCGATCCACACCGTTCAAAACCAAGATGTACACTTTTTTTACAAAAGTTAATGTGGAAAGGGGTTATATATCAACCTTAGTGATCAAGTTAATCAACCACAGGCTCCATCAACTTCAGCGATTCATTTATATTTTTGTATATTAATTCTTTAATGCCCTTAGACAAATGTTCATCTGTCGGCATAACTGAATGCTTACAATTGCTTTCACTATAATTCACTGCATGTATTCGCCAAAATACCGAATGATAGTACATAAATATGAAATATGTTTCTCTGTTCTCTCGCGTGTCCGACAATATTACATTGCGTAGTTTATTTATAAAGAAAAAGAATTGAAAGTTAAAGATGTATGTGTTTCTCTAGGATGGAGTTATTGCGGGTTGTACCTCTGCACTTGATACATACATACATACATACATACATATATATATATATATATTAACAAAAAACGATGTGGATGTTCCTGCAAGAATTTTTTCTTCTAGTACACCTAAGTAATAATACTTAGGTTTTTGTGAGGCTTCACTTGGAGCGAGTATTCCTGTATTTACATAAAAGAGGTAATCCGATTTTCACTAAATTTCTCATAAAAGAATTCATAAAATATCTATCTCGATGTTAGACCTATTATGTAAAAATATGTACCATTGTGTGAAAAAATACTGTAGATTTAGGAGAAAAAATGGTGGATAACCAAATTTGGATATCTACAGATGAAACTACCACTGGGAAACTGCTAAGAAACTTGAACGAAGAAAATCACAAAATAATATGCATAACAAACGAGCATTTATCTGTCACTAACATTGAAAGCATTACAATCCATTATAAAATGCCTATTGATTTATTGTGACCAGACTAGTATTTCTGAAAAGTGGGAACTAAAATAAAAACTAATCACATCATATTATTCTATTTCTAGCCTAGAAGAAATTGAGTTTGTTTAATTATAATCCTGATTTAAATAAATTAATTTTTTTTGGAATTTTCAAAAAAATAGGAGAAAGACAGTTCTGTTTAATTTAGGATATACAGAAGCTGAAGTAAGGAAATTACATTATGTATCTGTTGTCACGTAAAGTAGATAGTTCTTCTTAATGTAAATGTGTGTTGCGAGATAATAGAAGAAAATGTATACAATTCCGACTTGAATGAAAATTATGTAATATATATATGTAAGTATATATATTTATATACATAGAATATAATTTTTATATACGTGCATATATATCTAATGTTGTAAGTTATGTAACAAGGAAATAATTTATAAAATTTGAACAAATAAAGAATGACATACTTATATATATATGCGAAGAAAATTCTGTAATCTTTGAAAACATTTTAAATAAACAATAAACAGTAAGATTTATATTTTATTCGTATTTAATAACTATTAAAAGGATTTAGACTTAAATTGCGTCTAAAAACGAAAATCTCAGTTCTCGAAAATTTACTAAATCAAAATTTGGATTATAATGCTTTGAATTCAAAGAATTTGTCTTCGAATGAAAATTAAATCCATTTAGGTAAATATGGTACATGTCATAATCATGGTCATCGTCAACCTACTCATGTGCTCCTATAACGCGTACAATTAATTTTTAAACTTACAATCCAAAATAAAGTGAGTCTTGGTTTATTATATGTGTTTGTTTAAAATAAAATAACAAATATCATTGAATAAATCAGTTATTTGGTACACACGTGGCTATCATTCGTTTACTACTGCACTTCTACAATATTATCTTAAACAAAAATTCAAAATAAAATTTTATTTGAAGGCGATATTCTATGAAGTTAGAAGATCATAAACTTGATGGCTATCGTCGACCTACTTAACTTGCAGTCCCGATCCATATATCTTTAATTAAAATTATTGAATTAAGGCAACGTAAAAATTCAAACAGGAAATAAATTTAAATTTTTACGGGTCTCAAACATTTCACTGAATATAATTGTCAATAACTTATTAGGTGTGATTGCTTTGAAGTGCAAACGTATTCCCTTGGGTCTCTACTTTCTACTCACTGCCTTTGATATTCATATTAGTACTTTTTTTTATAGAATATCAGCTATTTTTTTAGTCAATCGGATGATCTTGAACGTTTAAAACTACAATAGCTAATGCATTGTTATAAATTGATGTTTTAAATCAACTGAAATAGTATTATGCATAAATATTTTTAAAATTTCAAGAAATTATATATGTTCTCGAAAACTGTATACAAATGAAAGTGTTTTGGTAAATATTTTGTCCTTTATTGAGGTTGTGGAATATAAATATCACATAATAAAGAAAGTCGGTTGAAATACATGAAATATCTCACTACGATGGATGTATTTGATTCAAGATAATTGACATACGTATTCTTTTTAAAATCAAATTAAAATCAATATAATGTGCTTCTCTATATACAAGATGCAAAGTTTTTACTAAGATTGTAAACATTTTACACAATGAATGAATGGCCTAATTTTTTCATTTTGTGTATTTTTTGTATTGTATTTTACAAAATTACTTGCATTTTGTGTTATGTTGTTTGCGGTGCATATATTTATCGCATATATTTTAATAAATGTAAATTGTGTCTGCTTCATGAATTTTGGGAGCTAGTATACTAATTTTGAATTGTTAAATGGACGATTTAACGTAAAACCTACACATATTTATAAATGTCCTTGACTTAATATAACGGTGCATAAAAGTAGTCTGAAAATATACTTTTAATGTTCATATAATTAAATCGTTATAGATACGTAAAAAATTATAATGAATTGATTTAGATTTTATTCTGACATTTAATTAATTCATTGCACGCTACATTTGTCAATTTATATGCCTAAAACTTGTGTGTTTTAGTTGTAATTATAGATAAATAATTATGTTTTTTAGTGTAAAAGCTTTTCAGATTTAATACATGCTTTCCCGAGCACCTAGACGATAAAATTTTTACATTTAAAAAACATTTTGGTGTTTTTGTAAATTCTGGGATGTGAAATGTTCTATTGTTTTTCTACCACCTCAATAGAAAGAAAAAATGCTACCAAATTGCTAATTTAACCAACTTCATAGCTCTAATAATACAAAAGTTAATAATAATGGTGTGTATGTCTCGTACGGAAAGTATTGCAAATATACTTTAATTGCAAACAACTAAACGACTGATTGCAAAAAGATGGTGGTTTTATCTCGTCCGAATTCCATCACTTCATATTCTGCTGTAAAGTTGAAACGCTATGTTTCGTCATAAATTGCAGCCGGCGTTAGCTCAGTAGCAATTTATTGACTTCCACGTTAGGGTCTCAAATTCAAATCCGAATTCGCACTTAAGGAAGGCTTTTCGTAGTTTTATTTGTCAAAGTAACAGTGTCTGTATGATGTAGCGCATACGTTCATGTAACATATTAGAATAAATGAATTTTATTAATTTTTCAATTTTTAATCTATATATTATAATATTGGGTCTGGGAAAAAGTTCGTGGCGTTTTTCCCGATAGATGGCATTGGTTGCCGATAACTAAAGAACAACAAGTCACAGCGACACCACCGACGGCTCGTTTTTTAGATGACCTTCCGAACGTTAGTTTGAGCGTAGAAACATTGTAATCGGTGCAGTGGTTGGAAAGTTATTCGCACTTGAAAATGGAGAAGAATAATGAGAAATTTCGCTATATTCTGCAATATTATTATGATAAGGGGAAGAACGCTGCGCAGGCTTGTGATAAAATTTGTGCTGTGTACGGTGAAGGTACTTTATCGAAATCTGTTGCGCGGAAATGGTTCGCTCGCTTTCGTTCTGGAAATTTCAATGTGAAAGATGAGTCACGCTCCGGTCGTCCAATCACTGAAAAATCTGATGAAATTCTTGAAAAAGTCCAACAAGATAAGCATATCAGCAGTGTCGATATTGGCATGGAGCTAGGCATTGACCACAAAACTGTTTTGAACCATTTACACAAAGCTGGTTACAAAAAAAGCTTGACGTATGGGTCCCTCATGAGTTGAGCGTGAAAAACATGATGGACCGAATTAACATCTGCGATGCGCTGCTGAAACGGAATGAAATCGAGCCGTTTCTGAAACGTTTAATAACCGGAGATGAAAAATGGATTACGTACGATAATCGGAAGCGTAAAAGATCGTGGATAAAGGATGGTGAGCCGTCACAAGCGTTCGCTAAGCCAACATTGACGCCAAAAAAAGTGATGCTGTGTGTATGGTGGGACTGGAGGGGAATCGTCCACTACGAGCTACTTCTAACTGGTCAGACGATTGATTCTCAACTCTACTGTGCACAACTAGAGAGATTACGCCAGGCGATTGAAAGAAAACGGCCCGAATTGATTAATAGGAAAGGTGTTGTCTTCCATCATGACAACGCCCGACCACACACTTCTTTGATGACCCGTCAAAAATTGAGAGAGTTTGGTTGGGAAGTTTTGATGCACCCACCTTACAGTCCGGATATAGCACCCTCTGACTATCATCTGTTTCGATCTCTGCAGAACTCTCTCAATGGAATTAAGTTGGTTTCAAAAGAAGCCTGTGAAAACTACTTGATTCAGTTTTTCGACCAGAAACCACAGAAGTTTTTCACCGATGGGATCATGGATCTACCAAAAAAATGGCGAAACATTGTCGATAATAATGGAGCATATTCGGTTTAAATGAATTCGTCCACGCGCCATGCGGGGACCAGTTGAATTTTACTGAAAAAACGCCACGAACTTTTTCCCAGACCTAATATATAAATGACGTATCGTAAGTAAAGTAAATACTTTATCTCCAAAGTTCGAAGAATAGATGCCAGTAGTTTTAGTAATAATTTTAATGGTTGTACGAGCATTTATGTTGTTGTCTTTAGTTCTTTGCAAAGCATTTACTATACATCGAACAAATACATATGTATGTACATACATTGGCTGTTATTTGTTGCTCTATCCATATGATTGAATACCAACGATACCCCTATAATTTTGGTTGATTATTAGTCTCGAATTGAATTCTTATAAGTCTTATTATTATTATCGATGAGAGTGAAAAACACTGTTGACAACCGAAAGTAACACAATTAGCTTTTGTGTACAAAATACAAATTTAACCGTTGTATAATAGAAATATGATGTAACAGTGCCTTCGTTTGAAAAATATTTGAATTAATTTCAAAATGGTACTGTTAGAATCCATTACATTTGCTATTTATATACATATATGTAGGTAAAAGGTGTAGATGAAATACTAGGAAATCAAACAGAATTGTTTAAAGATTGCCCCTATAAAATTGTGAACTGTACGAATGGAAATTGTACATAAAAAAGTTATTTACAACTTTTCTGTGTGTCCATATGTGCTTAAACACTTTGGAAGTTATTAAAAATGTTACAACAAAGATGCGAAATGAAAAAAAATATCGAATATGTAAGTAGTTATAACGGAAACATAGATGCGGAATTTAAATATAAACGATGATTTATTAAACTATAATTAATACCAATATATTTAAATTTCATCCTACTAGAACAAATAAATAAGTACATAATAGAAGTATTAAATAGAAACAATTGATAAGTTTTCAAAATGGTATACCCATCTAAAAGCTTATTATCTAGAAACATGTGCATTTGCAAATATCATATTCATTTTGCCTAATTCAGAAAAAAACTTGCAGAAGAACTCCGAAATTTGGAGGGATTTATTTGAGTCGTTAAATCTATTTTTAAATAAAGAAAAAAATATACGCAAACTTAAAAATAGGAAATGAAATCATAGAACAAGTCACCAGTTACAGATATCTAGGAAGTATAATCAACAGCACAGAAAGGAGAGAAGAGGAAATAAATAAGAAAGCGCAGTCGGTCATTAGACTTTAGTATTCGTTGCAGAAGTTCCGTGTATATAAGAATATAAGAAGAAGAACTAAAATATCGATCTATAAAACAAAATATTTGCTTGAATTATTACACGGAAGAGAAGACTGGATATTAACACAACCACCAGACAAAATGATTCCAGTCCAGATAGTGAAATTAACGCAAAACTGCGAGTTGAGTTGGATAGAGAGGTACTAAAGGACAAAAAAATGAGTTGGTCCCGTTATTTACTAAGAATGAGAGGAAAGTTAAAAGAATCTGGAAATCGAGACATAGGAAAGAATAAAAGAGTTATAGACGTTGGTAAGGACAGAAAGAAATGAATGGAAAACATTAGTTAAAGAAGAAAGAGCAACTAAAACAGACCAAAACCTCGACACACTAATCCCCATAATTGTTAAAGGAGACTCGGATTATGATGATGGAGTATTAATTGGAATTTTTTTGAAGCAAAGAAATTTATACATACGGAACAAGATAATTTAATTTCCAGCCAGTGTAACTACAGATATTATAAAACAGCTGCCGTAGGTTGAAGATATGACGTACATAAACCCAAAAATAAATAAATTTGAGGTAATTTAAAATAGATAATGAAAGGAAACGTGTATGTGTCCACAATTTTTTCTCTGCATTTTAGAATTTTATTTACAAAAAAACGTGTATATTAAATTCGCATTCTTCTAAAGCATGAATTATTTCAAATTTTGTATGTATTCATAATTGGTATACAATCTTCTTCTGGGCTGTAACATGTGGTGATTTGCTATTCACATTATCAGCTTCTTCATAATCTGTTAAAATTTCCTTTGTATATCGTGGGGATGCACTCGTATATAATTTTTGTGCCTCATTGATCATGTCAAACTTTCGTTGTAAATTTCTACTTTCTACATGTATTATGTACTATTATCTTATCG
Organism: Dermolepida albohirtum; assembly: GCA_031893035.1. NCBI lineage: Eukaryota > Metazoa > Arthropoda > Insecta > Coleoptera > Scarabaeidae > Dermolepida > Dermolepida albohirtum. Next base: position 11,826 of record JAVIWB010005576.1, read on the forward strand.
ATTAAAATTAAAATTTTTCTGTTTCACGGCTTTCCTAACGATTCTCCGATGATCTTTTTTGTAGCTAATACTTTTACTCCTTCACACTTGGTGTTCAATCGTGTATTCATTCTCTACAACTGTTGATTATTCTATTCTTTTTCCTCGTGTTATTTGATCAAAGTAACTTTAGCAATGTTTTTTGAACATTAATTGTTTTGTTGACGCTTATAAATAATCTTTTGAATTTTAGAGAATTGGATATTATTACTTAATATTAAATTTAGTTACAAAGGCTATCGTAAAAAGAGTATTTGACTCTGAAGTAATCATAGGCGATCGATAGGACTAATCATGCATCAAAGGGCTGCAGTTATCGCAGACCTGCTCTGTTATAAAGTACTTAAGGTCTGCTGTAGGTACATACCTATTATTATATTAGCCTGTATGCGTATATACACTACCGGCCATAAATAACGGATTACTATAAGTAAAATACAAAGAAATGGTACACTTTTAGTAAAACAAATTTTTTTTTGCATAGTGTTAATATAGCACTAAGGATTTCTGCCTTCAATTCCTTTCTTTTTTGGTATTTTATATGTTTGTTGACGAATATTCGTATTACAATTGACTCGGACAGGTTTTAGACGAATACTAAATTTTTCTTAGATTACAACAATTGTGCGGTACCACAAATTCCTATAAATTGCTTCTTAGAACCATTATAATCTTGTAATATAAAAAACCCTTTAAAATAAATATTAAATACAGGTCATAAGAGGATTAAAAGAAATTATAATATTTTACACTAATAAATATGATTATATAATTGGTGAACTTCCCAGAAACGCACTCACATCTGTTATTTCAATTGTCCCTACCGAAACCCAGGTATAAAGATAGAGCGATTCTATCAATAGTATGTGATCCCTCATTTATGAGTGGTAGTGTATACCACATACCATAAACATTAGAATCAGTGATCTTAGTGGCTTCATATTTTCTAATTGCAGTATACACTCCGCGCAACATGAATAGGACCAACTGCATATATAACATTTATAGTTGGTATAAACATGGTAGCGCGCTGGAATTGTTATTTTCGAAAATAAGAGGGTTGATAAAAAGATGTATGTATGTAGGTACCAAATATAATTTTTGTAAAAGTCAGTGCAAATGTACGTTACTAATGACAATAAGTAGAGTAATTAAACGCCACTTGAATACGACCAATCTACAAAATAAAAGATTCGTTTGCAATAACAAAATACTTTATTGTTCAATAATGAGTACTTTTGCCATTATTTCTTATAACCTCAAATAGTCGGGATGGAATGGAATTATACAGGGTTCTCAAGTAGTCAACGGGACGTTCCGCCCAACTTCGTTTCAGCGCCTGCTCTAGTTCGTCAGCGCAACTGAATTGGGTAGCATTGAAGTACAATTTACGCGACAACCATCCCCAAACATTTTCTATGATGTTCAGGTCGGGGGAGAGCGATGGCCAATCGAGAACCTCCATGCCTTGTTCTTGAAACCAGCGTCGAACAATGCGCGCGGTGTGAATACTGGCATTATCCTGTTGGAAAATAAATGGCCCACCTGCCATAACTTTAGAAAATTTGTCTTTCACCTGTTGCAGCAGCTGGACGTACTTTTCCGAATTCTGTCTGCCCTTCACTATTACTAAATCAACAGGTCCGTTATAGGAAACAGCTCCCCATACCATGACTGAACCAACATCGGCTCGCCTTCGTGACTGAATCACTTCATCTTTACGTAAATCGTGGAAATAATAAGAAAACCCATCCGGGCCATCTAAATTAAACTTCTTCTCGTCACTGAAAATAACAGTTTGCCATTCTCTTGTCCACCCCATTTTTGCTTGAGCAAACTGAAGACGTGTAGTGCGCTGAAATTCCCTTAAAGGAGGCCGTCGTTTAATTTTCAAACGTTTTAAATGCGGACAGGTCTTCAGTAACTTCTGTACAGTTCTTACCGATGCATTCGTTCTAACGTTATTCGCGATTTGTCTTGCCGTTAATGCCGAATTCGATGCTTCGCGTAATATGGCTCGACGTTCTCTCTTAGTTGTAACGGATGTTGTTCGCCCTTTAAAACGTTTTCCATAATTCTCGGGATCCCTAATAAAATTGTTCACAACCTGGTGTGATCGACTTATTTTCTTTGCAGTAGCCCTTGAGGAATACCCTTCTTGATGGAACGCTTTAATTTTTCCAATTTCTTCCATACTTAAGCACTTCTGTCGTCCCATCGATGCACAATACCCTTAATTACAGATGTTTGTTTATCCGGATACACGTTGTAACTCGACACTCATCCGGTAGCTTACTATTAAATACTGGTCGTATCCAACCGGCGCGGTGCATTTTGTATGTATGTGGTACTTACGTCACCCAATGCATAACGTTAGGCACTATTGCGCAATAATGCGTATTATTTGCCATATCATACCATTACAAACTTGCATTGTATTTTTAGTAAATGAATTGTTTTTCAAACCACCGAAAGCTTGCTACAAGTCGGGTGGTCCTATTCATGTTGCGCGGAGTGTATATAGTATATTTTACAAATTAATTTAATTATTATTACACATACGTATATTATTTCGATTACTGAATATAAATAAAATCCACGATATAAGTTTTCTATTTGTAAAATTAGAAATTGTTTTTTATAAATTTAGAAGTTATATTAGTGTAACAAATTACAACAATAATGTTTTTATATCGTGCATTTAAATCTTAAAGATCAAGATTCTCCTGAAATTAAGATCAGAGTAATGCACATATTTCTGATCAATTGGATGCCTTTTTCTTCTTGAAACAGACTATGTATAGTATAATTGTCACTGAAATTTATTTGTTGAACATTTCTTAGTTAAAAACTGGTACGTATTTTATATGTATAGACTTTCTATGTAATTTTATATTACCAAATAAAACAAAACAAACCAAACCACTTTTTAAAGATAAGGATTATCTGCATGGTTACGTATGTATATTCGAATAATAAACATATTACAAAAGTTATTCTGTTTTAAAGTTAATACCGCTTTCAAGTTTTCTTTTTATTAAATATTAACGTAATATAAATAAAAATTGTGTGGTAAATATTTTATGATTGATGAAGTTGATACTTGTTTATATACTACATATTTTTTAAGTGCATACAAGTAAACTTAAATACATTTTGTCGACACATATTGTTTTTTGTTCGCAAACACAACCCCCGCTCTGACGGCTGTATTATAATTGTTACGTATAAGTGTAGGAACATGTAGTTTTTAATGCACTGCTAGAGTACTTTAGAAACATTTTAACGACCATTCCTTAATGTTTGTAGTACTTTGAGATCCAGTTTTCCTTCATTTGCAATTTAAAGTAAAACAATAAATTATGAAAAGTAGTTCATTGATAAATAACTAAACTTAAAATGAATTAAATTAATAATAATACTAATATTTATTCGCCTAGCAGATTCATAGAGCACGGTATAACAAAAAACAAATTAAAGAAAAATTAAATTATTTATATAAAATGGAAACCAATAAATCATAGCCAAAGCATGAGTGCACAACGAAACTACTTTTTCCGATAGGAGTGATTGGTATTGCAACACGTATGGATTAATGAAGATTTTTATAAAACATTCGTGCAAGCTCTTGGTATGTTGAAAATATCCTTTACCCCAACACTATATTTTGGTAATAGCAAGCAAATTTGCTGCTGTAGAAAAGGTGAATCGACAGCTTCATTCCATCTTTAACTACTGCACTGAAACTGAGTTTCAGTGCAGTAGTTCAGCCCTGAAGATGTCCCATACAAATGGGTACGAAACGTCGACAGATATACTAGTGACGCGGTTCCAGCCCAGAAACCCAGAAGCAGATACAGTGCATTTGTTTTACCAATTAGAGCGCCACCTATGTGTCATTCTCACTACTTGTCAAACTATCCCCGTAATGTTCACAATAAATTGTACTATATACCATATAAATTTATTCTTGTCTTTATACCATGAGATTTATTTTTATGTCTATTTTTAAGTCAAATATCAGATAAAGTCAATCGGCTCAAAAATAGTGTAATGAACTATAAATGATAGACAAATAAATGAATTTCTTATTTCTTCATTTTGGCTTCCGGGCTGGAATCGCGTCTTCTAATTCTGGTATCAACATTTCATCACAACTTGTATGAGGCAGTTTCAGGGCTTAACTGCCGCCAGTGCTTTATTTTGTTGCACTGACACTGGGATAAGTCTGTGGTGGATGGGTTTGTATAGGGACATTGGTTACTAGTCAATGGAGCATTATAGTTACAGTGGAGTAGTTTGGAGATACACCATTGTCAGTCGTTATGTAGGGGGTTACCATCATCATGATTTAGGTTACTAGGGTGTTTAGAGATCTCTATAGATTCACGGATTTAATTTAAATATTTCCTGAAATGCAGACATATATTTTACATAGGGCTTAATGCCGTTTGAAACACTGATTCAAATTTCTTCCTAAGCGTTCTAATAAGAAAAAAAGCTTTAGCGTACATATGCCTACCAGACGTAGCGATTTTTAAAAAATTCGATCTTCCATTTCATCAGTTTATGATCAGGTTACTTATTCGAGTATTATATCACTATATACTTTATTTGAATTTTAAGAAGTAAGCTAAATTCAGATTACTGAAAGCGAATTTATATGATTTGATTTGGTAATGTACAGAAATTATTAATTTCAAATATAGTGTACCAGGTGGTTGTATACATAAGCTATTGTTTTCTTAATACTTTGTCTACTTTATGTATACACATATGGTAAATTAAATAATTGTCTGAGATATATTCGGATATTTATTAGTATTTAAGTTTTCATGTAATCGTCATAACTCATACCATATACTTACCATGGAAATGCACTTTAGTGTTTCAGATCACCACTTCTAGAAAATCTGTAAAGCTATTATTTAAGCGGGCTAATAACAGAGATAATAACATACCCTACAAAGCCATTACATTATGTTACATCCTGTACAAAATTTCAGTATGTATGCGCTTAGCAGCTTAAGTTGTATTCATTTAATCCTGAGGTTTCAGTGGCGAATAATTATAGGATTACGGTACGCATACCTATTGTATTGTAATATATACATGAACGAAATATATGTAAATAAATGTTTATGTTGCAGTAACTTAAGAAGGTAGTTTATGACAGAGAAAACATTCTTTCATTCAGGCCAACGTCTCTCTTTTTCATTAACAATACTTGTTGATACGCTATACTCTAGTGCATTCGTACATGCAACAGTTAGCCAGTGCTCTCCATTGTTAAACGAAGAGTACGTTCAACTTATTAGTACTGCACTATATTTCATTATAAGCACGTAGTCGTTCACCGAATTTATGATTTTATTTTAAATAACAACAAAATTATGTTTCTTAATTTAAATGAATATTAATATAAAATCAGTTACTTTATTGTTATGAATTAATTGTTTTTTATTTTTCAGTTTGGATATTTTCTGGGCCGGAAGGCCTGAAGAAAACACAAAGTCTAAGATAGATCCTTGGTTAGAAGATTGTTACAAGGCAGAACAGGATCTACTAATAGACGACTTACATTACTTCGAAAATACGTACAGGAAATTTGTTCGAATCAATAATAATATGACGGAACAAGTGGATTTGAGAGATATTATAAAGAAAAAGGCAGAAAAGCATAGCCTTTATTATAGGTCACTGTACACACACGCTGGTAGCATATCTGATACTGAATTAAAGATGGCGCCACGTGTCACGGAACGTACCGGCAAAGTTATTCAAACGGCCCTACATGAAAGGGAGCAAGCAGACAAGAATAAACAAAATAAATCTAGACAACGACGAACGGGGGTGTATGAATTAACTGACGAATATGAATCGGAAAGTAGTTTTAAAAGTGTCAAAGTAATGTGTGAAAAATATCAAGCGATGATGGAACATACGAATAAACCGACGAAAGAAGAGAAGGTATTGAATACACGTCGCAAAGATGTGTACTTGATTCCTCCAGTGAGTGGATATTGCAGTTCATCCGCGTCGGCAGGTAGTGATGATGAAAAGGAAAGGAATTGGTTTACACCAAAGGGTCACTCTGAAGTACGCAGATGTGGAAGTTCTGATTCGGCTGTCGGTTTAACGCCGAGTGACGATGAAATATCGAATATTAATACTGAAATTACCGATATAAATTTACGGTGGCCTGATGTGTATGAAAAAAGTGATACCGTAAATTTATCTGGTCAACAATACAGTCCATATAGTCCTAGAGGTTCGATAGATCATGTTAACATTCCCACTAAAACTTTAATAGAAGCTCAGTACTTTTCCTTCCCTCTGAATAGGAAACTTAGCGATTGTCCTAGTGATATCGAGTGCGACAAAAATGAAAGTCGAAGACAGAGTTGTTTTACGGATGACGGTGATGAACAAACTAGATATAGATTTTGGCGAACTCCTTCGGTGGTCGTTAGTGATTATTCTGATGACGTTGTGGGACTTACGTTAGAAGATATTGAGTATTTTAGAAATCAGCGAAAAGACAATTCTTCATCGCCAGATTCTAGTTTGCACAGTTCGTGTAGTAATTTAAATTATTGCGGATCGACCATAAGCAGTTTGGATGCGGAATATATTCTTCGAAAACCATTCAGAAAAGGATCGGATTGCTCGACGTGTTCGACGCTTAGTGGTGATGAGGGAGATGGGGACGAAGGGCAGTTTCAGTCATTTTCTAGGGACAAGGTAGGTGTCTTTTAACATCCTAGTTACCTAGAGAAAAATTGAAGTTAGTATTTGGTTTCTATAAAAACGTAAATGCGCCATTTAGAAATCATTGTTTTTATAAATATCTTATACCTTCTATTAACATATGCATCTGTATCTGTTGAGATAATTGTCTAAAATAATATACTCACATTGTGTATGTTCCATACTCTTTTTAAACAATAGGGTATTTGACTACATTGAAAATATACCACAATATGTGGTCATCTTATCGGGTAATATCGTAAAAGAACATATTTCACTTTATTTTATACTAAATTATGTTTATCTTTGACAAATTACACAAAAAACAATCTCATAATTTTTGAAATTTTATCTGTAACGGGAACACTATGTCATTGGTGGCAACTCTAGTGACGTCATAGGCTAGCATACACGGCGATACTGGCGAAACAAGTTGACGTTCATTGAGCTATTTCTAAAGCAGTTTTCTGATAATTTTCGATATCATATAATATTCCTAGTTGTATTCGTTTCGGACTTCACAATGGAGTTAAATTTTGTGCGAGCTGATAACAGCAATTTACCTAAGATAGACGCATTTATGGTTGCACTTTTTTTAAGAATAACGCCGATTACTATGCTGCAGAATTTAAAAATGTGAAAATAGCGGTGTAAGTACCACGTATAAACCTAAGGAACAGCTCTCGAGAAGGTACAGCATCAGTCATCCGTCTTTTGCGATCCTCTTGACAATGAAACTTGGTTGGCACAGTCTCATCTGCCAAAAGTATTTTCTCACTGAAGCCCATTTTGTATTTCATGTAATTAATTGTGTCTTTTTCCATCTGCAATTCAATATTATTGCCGATATAACAAGTGAAGTGTCTAATATTCTAATAGTATGATATTATGCATAGATTGTCTGACAAGAGAATCGATATTACAGGACTGCACAGAAAATTATAAAAATCTAACAATGTAACAGAAAATATTTCAAATCCTATAGAGTGGGGTTATAGATGTTGCAATGTTATAGATATAGATCTCGTTTTACAAAAACCGATACTTTTAACTAATATCTAGTATAATATGTCAAGTTAAATGTGATATTACTTACGTCAAAATGATTTTCACACATAAAAACATTTGTATGCGGTAATATACTCTTTGGGTCTCTTCGAGCTAATTGTAACCACATTTATCGTCTTTTGGGATTCTTTGGAACAGAAACAAACCGTTTGTGTAGACTCTTTATAGATGTATTTGTACATTGTGGCACTACACACCATTAATACCCCATTCTATCCAATAAATTTGAAGAAAACATGAAATTAACTTCAGCGACGCTGTTTTATTCAGGTTTACTTCTTGATTTACTAGATTTACTTATCCCGTCCTAGCCTGTGACGTCACGCATGCCATATGACCAGCGCCATTACACAAACAGCGTTTTTGGCGCGGTCATTTATTTTTATTGATAATACAATGATATGTCGGAAATATCGATATGTTAATTTTAAACTTCAACATTTATTTTTATTGATAATACAATAGATATGTCGGAAATATCAATGATATGTCCTTATTATGTAATAAACAATAATTTAAAACAATTTCCCAAAATTAGTCAAATAGCCTATTGCACTGACAAACGACGGTAAATTCTAATGTATAGCTTAAGTTTTAGTTTTTGGTACTGTGCGAAAAAGTTAATCGTTTTTTGATAATTATATTTAAATATAACAACGAATTCCAGTTTGGTAGTAGCAAATACTCTGTAATAACCAAAGTGAGAAGGAGTCGAAGTACTGTTATCAGAAAGAATTATCATTAGAGAATCAATAAATTAGAAAAATCATCGAGCTAAAATTTTCGAGAGAATGACTGTTCGAAAATTATGCAAAGCTCTAATACATAGTGAAAAGAATGTTTAATAGGTCATAACATGTATAAATAGTGAGACGGTGATTGTAATTTATTTTAAACCCTTAAAATAAAAGTATTTTTATCATCAATAAATTATCGTTATGATTTTTTTGTTGTGGATTCACTTTCGCATTATCGTAATGAAAGAACATCACTTTTTTGATTAGTAAAACCGGCAACATATAGAAGAACATAAATCTCTAAGAATTCTGTCACATTACTTAGGGTACTTTTTTAGGGTGCACACAAGCATTTTAGGTGGTTAAGGAGAGAAAGGGTTCATTTGAATTTTTCCAGTTTTGTTTGTGGTAGACTAGATATTCTTACAATGTACCTAATTTTTATCGCTTGTAACAAAGAAATCTAAAAAATGCCGTTTTTACAGGCGTTCCTATAAAAAATACGTGATGATGTGCCATTTACTTGATTTCACGCTTCAAAAAATTTGGACGCGACCTGGTATTGGGTTGTGTTCGCAAGGTTGAGAAACGCCGGTATATAATTACAACAAACTATTATGTATGAATTTACGTCATTATTTCGCCGATATTACACATTTAATTAAAGCAAAGATTTCGAAAATACACTGCCGTCCATAAGTTTAATCGCACTAGAGATAATTTTAATTGCGCAATGATATTAAAGAAACTGTTTATTTTCATGGCAAATTTATTTGTAAAATACCAAATTAACATACAATTCGAGTAATTGACATTATTAATTTAAGTAATATTATAATAAGTTAGCTTTAATTTTACTTTCGTCAAAGTAACCACCCCTAGCTGCAATCAAGGCTTTACAAACACGTGGCATTCGTTCAACTAATCGGTCGAGATATTCCTCATCGATAGAGTTTCATGCATTACGCAACTTACCCTAAACATCTGTCTTGCTAGTAGGAGGTATTTTACGCATTTCACGACCCAAACAGTCCCCTAACAGCTCTATTGGATTGCAGTCCGGACTTTGGGGTGGCCACGTCATTAATGTAAGGATTCCTTTTTCAGTTTGCTGTGTGTTTGGGGTCGTTATCTTGCTGATAAACAAACCCCGGACCCATTAGATCCATCGCTGACGGAAGAGCATGCTTTTGCAATATACCCAAACAGACTACTTTTGTTATTCTTTCTGTGATTTCCACCAATTTTCCGATGTGCCCACCTCCAAAGCAACCCCAAACCATCACATTTCCACCACCATGCTTCACTGTCGTAACCACACATTCATCTAACATTCTCTCCGTCACGACGACGAACAAAAGTACGGCGATTATTTCCACAAATTTCAAATTTGGGTTCATCTGTCCATAAGACTTGTTTCCATTCTTCGACAGTCCAGTACCTGTTCTCGCCCAGGCCAATCTTTTTTGTTTATATTGTGCCGACAGATGTGCTTTTTTTACTGCTATTCGATCTCTAACTCCAGCTTCAGCTAAACGGCGTTTGGTTGTTGTTTCACTAACCATGGCTTCGTGGTGTACATTATATTGTGCTGCTGCTATTTCCGAGTCGGTAAGGAGATGATTGCGCAAGGACATTAATTTCAGATATTCTTCTTCTCGTTTAGTAGTTATCCTCGGCCATTCACTGCGTTTTCGGTCCCCGAGTTGGTCAGTTTTTGCCATTCCCTTTAAAGTTTAACGAACACAATACTCGGAAACTTTTAGTTTTCGGGCGATTGCTCTATTAGAAAGCTTGGTTTCATGCAAAACAATAATTCTTGCCCTTTGTTCAAGAGTTAGTTGCACAATAAAAAAAATATGCTCACTCGATAGCACTTGCTGACACTTCATTAATAACGTAAATACTGAGTATTCACTGTGTAATAGACATAAAATATACCCTTAGGAGAGCACAAATATCAGGTAAAGACTGGCTATTACGTTCACGTAATATACCATACAATAAACAGTTCCGAGTAAGGGATAATCTCCATGACACCCTCATTATATTGCTTACCTGAAAATTATTTCTTGAAATAGAAAATAAGGCGTTCATTCGTTTATACAAAATACTTCGGTTAAATAACATACAAATATGTAAAATGATTTTAGTTTGAATAAAATTTAAATATATTAACTTAAATATTTTACTTCCTCCTGCAATTAAAATTATCTGTAGTGTGATTAAACTTATGGACGATGTTGTACATAATAAAATTTTTAATAAAAAATTAAAATTCAAGAAAAATAGTACAAAATAGTAGTTTTTATCAAAAACAGGGATTATCTTCGCTATATTCAATTAAAAATTATATTATTTGTTGAACATGTTCAAAAATTCATATTTGTTTATTTCTCAATACATATTTAGAAAACAGACAATAGTATATTTTATTAATAGAGAATAAAGTAATCTTTTCTGTGCCCTGGATGTCAACATTAAAAGAGTGTATTGCACCCCTATCGTTTTCAATTTCATAAATCCCAGGAAACTTCATTGCAGTATTTGCGATAAATGTGTAACAATTTTGATGAAACACGACTTAAACGGACATGTTTACACTGAAACTTATTTACAAAAAGTAAGGTTTGTGTTTTTCAATATAGAAAATACTTATAATTTTTAATATGGAAGAAGTAGCTGATGATGTTTACTTATATATGTTGGTGTTATTGAAAGTACTGGAAATTCATATTATGATTAATATTTTTTCAAATTTAAGAAAAGCGGCCAGGTTTCCATTATAAAAATAATTAAATTTTATTCATTATCGTGCCATGGCGTCATATGCCTCGAATCCATATTTCATATAATGGAAACTAATTAAAATAAAATAATTTTAAGTCATTGTATTCCTTTAATCCTAAATGGAATGTTCATAATTTAAAAATATATTAAAATTTTTGGGTATGTAATAAGGAAGGCCTTCCTTACTCTTTCCACAAACCCGGTAAAAACCGGATTTATGGAAGAACTGGATTCTGTACCAGGACAATATACCAACTCACAATGCTCTATCTGTGAAGCAGTTTTTACCGAACAAGCACTTTGTTGTGCTTAATCATCCCCCGCATTCGCCAGATCTGTGACTTCTGTCTGCTTCCAAAAGTGAAACGTGCATTAAAGGGAATACATTTTCAGTCTGTTGAACATGTAAAAGCAAAAACGAGTTGCTGAAAAGCCCAACGACTAGTGAATTACAGCATTGCTTTGAACAATGAAAGACACGTATACAGCCACCGCTGTATACGTGTCGATAGGGGAGGAGAGCATGACGAAGGGAACAAAAGTTAAATATAAGTTTATTTAAATAAAAATAAAAAAATTAATTTCTCACACCAGTCTCGTTTTCTAATTGTCACACGTAGTACACTGTTTCAATGTATAAGAACAACTTAGTACACTCCTCCAACCTTTATATGTAATCGTATGCTAAAATACCTAACATGGACATCTCTTATTTGTATTCTTCTGATTTCCATCTGTTTTCCAATATGTAATAAGTTTACAAATTTAGAAATTACAAAGGGAACTACAAAAGTTTTACAATAGAGCTCTGACTTTCACATTTTATTCACTTTACGTTTTCTGAAAGCAGCAATCAAACTAACTTATCCACGTTTCTTCTGAAAGCTGAGAAGTCTTTTTCCCTTTCGGCTTGTTCTTCGCCAGAGTAAGAACGTAAAGTCGCATTGTACGTGATCTGGGCTGTAAAGTGGATGTTTTAGCACCTTCATGCTGATTCTTGCTAAATACTCAATTTAGACGTTGAAATGATGGATTGAAAAAATTATATATTTGGTCTCGAATAAAGATGAATGTTTTTAAGTGTTTCAACAATTTTGAGCAAGCATTCTTTGGTGGTAACACTTTTGCAGTGTCTGTTTTTCGTGTTTCCGGTATCACGCATTTTGCAATTCCTCTTACGGTAAAAAAACAAACATCATTTTCCCCTTAATGATTTGATATTTTCACATGTACCATTATTTTCAAAAAACCAGACTTTATTCTATGATTTAGTGGGTATGTCATAATATTTTATCATAGTGAGATCATTGCATATAATTCTATACTTTTATGAGGCGAAACTAAAAAATATATCGTATACATACTGCTAAAATTTTTAAAAAAATTTCTGTTCTTTGCACAAATTTCGAACCCGTGACCGCATTCTAACAGGGAAGGTATCTTCAACCTCAGATCATGGAGAATGATGAATTCAAATCTTTCAACATGCCTCAAATTGCAATACGGAAACAGATATTAAATGAAACAAGCGGTAGATTTTAAATTGCATGTAATTATGTGCTTTACGATGCGAAACTGAAAATTTTAACGTTTTTACATTGTATGCAGAATAATGCAGAAACTAAAAACAAAACCCGCTCTCTGTATAAGACTCGAAATTGTGATATCATTCTAACCGGGAATGTGTCTTCACCCATAGACCATGGAGAACAGAGCATTCGAGTTTCTTTTCCTTTCTGCACTATATACATATATAATATAAAAAGCGGTTGAAAATAGAACTTTTCAGTTTCGCGTAATAAAAGCGCATAATTATATCTAACCGTGGGTTTTATTTAATATCTGTTTCCATAATGCATTTTATGGCGCATTAGAAGATTCGAATTCACCGTTCTCCGAGGTGTGAGGATGAAGACATACTTAAAATGAGATAGCGGGTTCGAATCTAGCGAGAAGAGCAGGGATTTTTTTCAAAATTTTTGTGTTATGTATGTATACGATGTAAAAAGCGGTTGTCATTAGAATTTTTCATAATGATGATAATCATGTTAAGAGAAAGGAAATTTTAATCAAAATGAAGGAATTTTCATGTTTCCTCAAAAAGATTAGACATCATATACTATTTCATTACAATAAATTGTTCAATTGTCTGCAGTTTCATGTAGTATATTTTTCTATTCTTAACTGATAATTAAGTTATTATATTATATTATATTATATAATTTCGTCTTTCAAAGCAGAAATTGATTGTGGATTGTTTATATAAACCTGACTTTTCACATAACCCCAAAGAAAATAGTCTAATGGTGTCAAATCGCATGATCTTGGTGGCCAGTTAACATCATCGTTTCTTGAGATTACACGTCCAGAAAATTTTTCTCTCAATAAATCAAATGATTCGTGTGCAAAGTCAGGTGTAGCGCCATCCTGTTGAAATAACATACATATCTTCTAGATCAATATTCATTAATTCAGGCCACAAAAATTCATCAGACGATATCGATCACCATTGACAGTTACAGTTTCACCAGTAGCATTTTCAAAGAAGTAAGGTCCAATTACACCACCTGACCATAATGCACATCAAACACAAACTCGTTTAGGATGCATAAGTTTCTCATGAATAATTCGTAGATTTTCCTCACCCCAGAAAAGGCAATTTTGTTTATTAACATAGCCATCAAGTTCAAAATGTGGCTCATCGGAAAATATTATTTTTTGAGAAAAATCAGCTGGTTGTTCATTGATGAAATTGACAAATGAACGACGTTTTAAATGATCTACTGGCTTCAGCTACTGTGTTATTTGATCATTATATGCCTTCAGACCAAAATCTTTGTGTAAAATATGCCGTGTTGTTGATCCACTAAGTCCAAGTTGTTGTGAAGGTCGTCTAATGGACATTTCAGGGTCTTCAGCAACACTCTCACGAACCAAACCAATATTTTCTTGTGAACGACAACTACGGCTGTATTTTTCACTTTTTTGATATTCCACGGAACCGGTCTCCTGAAATTTTTTAATAATTCGACCAATAGTGCTTTCAGATGGACGATTATGTAAACCATAAAATTCACGTAATATTCTAAAAACTCTTCACAGAACGCTAATTTTCATAAAATAATTCAACAATTTGAACGCGTTGTTGTACATCATGTTGTGTCATACATCACACTTTTTAAATGTCCACATACCCAGACAAATTCAGTGCTCCATCTATATTTTACTTATTCTTAAAAAAAAACGCGCAATTTGAAATACCCTTTATGTACATATATCTTATGTTTCGTAATTGCATTCTTATAATACATGGGTGTTAATTGTTGGGTGATGTTCGTATGAACGTTGATTTGCAACCGGTTTACTTTGCTGCTGCTTAAAATTGGAATTTAATATTTTCGGTTCGGTTTTTTATTTTTTAATGCATGTTAAATTTTATAAAAACATGTTTAATTAAAGTTTAGTTCTACTTCTATCAGTGACGTCTGCGCATTTTTTTCGAGGTAAACATTATTTTCATAATTTCACTTTATTTGTCAGAACAAATGATCTTTTGATTTTTATTGCCTGACGAACGGTTTTCGACTAAAAAATAAAAGGCATTTGTTTGCATGTCTCTTATATGGCTGTAGATCAGAAACATAATTTGTTAGTTTTATAAGCGTAAACCGTTTTGACAATTCTTTATTTAATTAAGCAGCTTGTTATGTAAGTAAATTATAAAAACTGGCGTTCAAAAACCATAGCAAATTTCACAAATGGAAAATTAGCAAACGTGCATTACATATATGAGATTTCTTATGGGCTTGCATGATTGTTTCACGAATGTAATTTTACTGATTGCACAAACATATTCAAGTATTCACGGATAGTTGTGTAGGAAGAGATTTTTAAAGTAAGCAATTTCTCCAAAGGGTTACATTTCACGACAGGTAACTATTTTAAATGCATTCTATGAAAATTCTGAAATAATTACGGGACTTAGATATAGATTTCTGCTAACGATTTCTTCAAAACGTCAATTTTTTCCTCAGTATCCAACACAATATCACAAAAATAAAGCGACTGGGAACCTATGTTAACATGGAACTTTTATTCTTAGGACCATATAAGGATTAAAGCTCTTAAATATTAGCATACAATTATGAAACATCCCGAATAGTTGTTATTTTAGAATTTCTTCTCAGTTCCATGTTTATTCTACTTTTATTTTATTTGTTGTTGCACCTTATATATAAGCATTTCCATTTGTTCGCTTTTGTACATACACTCATATACTTTTCTTTTATAATTTCTTCTGATTTTTTTTTCTGATTCTAATTTTGTATTATTTTTTTTAATTGGCAGAATGAATGAAGTGAATTTTAATTGGAAATCCTGTTAGTTTCATTCTTTATTCCCTTACAGAATGAAGGAAATTGGTATAAAGTAAAAACGTTTAATAGAGTAGCAAATCACTGTTTTTTCAGGTTATTTTACAATTATAAAAAGATAAAATGTACTGCTTCCAAAAAAATTGTATATTTCTAAATTAGTATAAGTGGTTTTGGTGTTAAAGTACAGTTAATACGTACCATTACTGATGGATCACAATATCATTTAAAAGAAACCGCTAGTAGGAATGAATCTCTTGGACCCATTTTTTATGATTCTTTCACATAAATTGGGTCGAATGTCAGTAATGACACATTCAGTGCAAGTCGTTTGCTGCTTTGTTAGTGTAAACTAACGATTAAGCATAACCTCACACAAAGAAGTCTAGGGGTATTAAATTACGTGAGGACTGATCTTTTCGTGGAAACAATCGATTCATCAAACTTTTGTTACAGTAAATAATTTGTTTGATTGACAGTGTGGCAGATGCTGCTGTCTTGTTAAAACTATGTGTCATCCAAGTCAAGAGCTTCCAATTCAGGCCAAAAAATTTAGTAAACATTGAGCAATAGCGAGTTCTATTCACAGTAAATGAAATGTATGCTAGATAAGTAGTTTAGATGGATACGATTCTTCTTAATGCATCACCACTGACAGAAATTCAAACCAAATACGGTACTTTTGCTTGTTTACAAGACCATTAAGCTAGAAGTGAGCTTCGTCGCTGAAGATGATTTTCTTGTGAAATTACAACAACTGGTCAATCTTAACATTCTTGACATTCTTGAGTTAAAGAAGTTTTGTAAGCACGTAGATTCAGAAATTTAGTCCATAAACGAATGTTGGGCATGCCCAATGCCCGAGTTCAACGAGTCACATGGACATACACATTTGGATCTTCATGAACACTGACGTACGGCTGCAATATTCTCTTCGCTCCTTACACTGGTGACGTTATGAAGTGAATATGTTGATTCGAATTTTTGCGCCAAATGTGGGATTGTTCTTCGACTTAGACGTTTATAATGACCGAAAATTAGAGTTAATACTCGCAAAGTAGCCGCGACTGAACGTAAAAGCTAATAAAATATCTGAATAATTTGTAAACGTTGTTGAGGTACGAGGGAGCGTTTTTATATTCGCGGAATGGGGGACAAGGGGTGGAAATAAAAAAACCAAATTATTTTTCTTTTTCAATATATTCACCTGCAAGACGGATACATTTTTCACATCTTTCAATTAATTTATTTATACCCTCATAAAAAAATGATTTCTCTTTATCTGCAAAATACGCCGAAACTGCCTCCTTGACTTCATCATCGGCAGTAAATTTTTTACCCCGCAGCTCTTTTTTCATTTTCGGAAACAGGTAATAATCACTCGGGGCCAGGTCTGGGCTGTAGGGTGGGTGATTCACAATTTCGAAGCCCACCTTATGCAGGGCAGCTAACGCAACGCGGCTCTTGTAGACGGGCGCGTTGTCGTGCAAAAGCAGAACACCTTTTGTCAATTTTCCCCGTCTTTTCTCTTTAATGGCTTCTTTTAGTCGCTCTAATATTGAAGCGTAATATTCTCCGGTTATAGAAACACCTTTATCTTTATAATCAATCAACAATATTCCTTCCGAGTCCCAAAATACCGTTGCCATGAGTTTCCCAGCTGATTGTGACACTTTAAATTTCTTGGGAGGTGCTGTGCCCTTTTTGTGCTACTGCATGGAGTCTTGTTTGGACTCAGGTTCATAATGATGAACCCAAGTTTCGTCTCCAGTAACAATTCCACTCAATACACCATCCTTGTCTTCATTACAGAGGTCCAAAAATGCACGCGAACACTCTACGCGCTGTTGTTTTTGCGGCGGCGTGAGCATTCTCGGCACCCATCTTGCGCTGACCTTAGACATGCCGAGATGATCGTGAAGGATTTTAAAAATTGTTGTATCGGATACTCCAACCATTTCTGCGAGTTGTTTCTTCTTTAGTCGAGCATCTTCGAGTATAATTTGTTCAACTTTTTGGATAAGTGCTGGCGTGGTCACCTCAATGCTCCTGCCCGGCCTCGGGTCGTCTTCAAGGGATTCCCTTCCTTGTTTAAATAAACTATGCCACTTGTACACCATGGTTCTTCCTGGACAAGAGTCGCCGTAAACCAATGACATCTCATTCATTATGGTCGCGACTGATTTTCCTTCCCTGGTAAGGAACTTTATAACGGCACGATATTCGATTTTTTCCATATTTCACTTTGCACTCCTGATTATGTTACTTGGTTGACGATAGCTCAAAGACTAACTGTCTAATAACAATGAAACTTCGTATTTATACTAATCATGAGTCGCTGCACAGGCCACGCCCCCAATGCGCCTACTCACCCCTCTACAACCCGCTCATACCGCGAATATAAAAACGCTCCCTCGTATGTGTCGTTCCATGATGAAATAAGCAAGATGGTACAAACAAGTAAATATCTTAGTTTGTAAATGCGTCCATCCTAAAAGAAAACCTCTTACATTTGTGAGGCTTTGTAGTAGCAAACGTTATTTTATAAGAGGTAAAAAATCCTATATTCAAAAAATGTCTCAATGGCATTCATTTTCAAGAAAAAACGATTATTCATTGGAAACATACGAAACTAGTAGATTATCTAAGAGCCGATTTGGTGTATTAGATCCTTTTGAAGTGTATAAGTTATATGTATATCTTGATACCTAAAATACTGTGTGACTAGAATATTTGATTTAAACTTCGACAATTCCTCATAAGATCTTTAATTACAGGTGTAAGAATTGTACGTTGTTGAAAAAGATCTTTTGTTGTGGTCCGCGCATGGCAGAAATTTAAGCTGCGCTCATCCATATTTAGGAATCTTAAGATTTCATAAATTAATTGTTTAAAATGAGTCTCATTTTTTATTAATTTCATTTGCATTTGCCATTGACGCAATTTCCGTTCAAAATCGTAGCTTACTTTTTAATTTTATTTTTAATTAATAATTCGGGATGAAGAATTTATAATAAGCGGCAGTACTAAGCAATAATTAATGTAAATAAATAAAAATTAACTTATGTCAATTGACATTTAACAAAATTGTGTTTTAAAACTATATACTAATTTACATAAACATAAATGTAATTGATGTATTTATCTTCATAAGAAATTATACATCCGGATGGATGTATAATTTGTAATTATAAATAAGATTGTCTAATTAAGTTATAGTTACTTGGAACGCACATAAAAATTTGTCACATTTCTACCAAATAAACGAAAAATTATTATAATAAAATGACGTGTTCGTTGCTTTAAAAAATATGTATTAATTGAACGTGCCCCCAAAACATATGCATAACGTCATACTTAACCACCTATTAAGTATGTATTTACAGCTACACATACAATTATATCACATCCTAATGTATTTCGTCATTCATGATCAGACCCATGTGGCGATAAGTACTGCGGATGAATGTTTTCATGTTATGACTAAAACAAAATTCTACCCACACCAGTAAACATAACGAAAGCGACGATTAATATGCAAATATGAAGACGCCACAAAACCACTCTATTTGCGTCATTAGTGTTTAGTTTTAAAGTGTTCCCGCGCGGTGTTGCGTTTTTGATGAACACATTGATATTGTGGGTGTTGTTAATTATATTAGAATTCGCTTTGTTTATGTTTCCGATATGATTTTATTTATAATAGAAATTCATTATTATAAATAAACTATGTAAATATTTAGATATGACGAAAAGTGGTATTTTTTAAATCAACTCTAAGTAAGTTGGCTCTTTTTTACGCATTGTCATTAACAATTTAAAAACATCAGACACTATTTTCAAATTAGTAATTTTATATATATATATATATATTTACTAGTATACTTGGATGACTTTGAATTCAAAAAATTCTATTTGCTAGAAGAAGAATAGTGAAATAAAAAGATTATGTATTTACTTAATTGAAACATGTGTACATATTTGCGTCACTGAATTACATTTTCAACAATACTAAATTAGAAATTTTACAGACAGCATATTATATCGCTTTAATAATATTAACGTATGTATAAGAGTAGTTGATATAATTGGATTACTTGAGTTACCATATAAATGCAGATAAATAAAGAATATGTACTACTGAAAATTAGTATTTCCTGCTACATCATCATTGATTACGGATTACAGAAAATAATTAAAAAATTCTGCGTTGTAACAGGATTGGAACTTGTATATGCCGTTTGCTAGACGGCAGTCTTACCAATTTGGCCATTAAGTAGTACAGTTTCGAGTCTCTTAGCAAGCCATAAATTGCATTATGGAACAGATCTAAATCAATTAATATTTTGATGTTTATAATTATATATATATATATATATATATATATATATATATATATGTATACCATATATATACACATATACACTACCGGACATAAATGAGGGATCACATACTATCGATACAATCTCACTGTGTTTATATCTGGGTTGCGATAGGGACAATTGAAATAACAGATGTAAGTGGGTTTCTGGAAAGTTTACCAATATTTTTTTATTTGTTAGTGTAAAATATTATAATTTCTTTTAATCCTTTTTGCACCTGTATTTAGTATTAATACTTTTCTTGATAATATTTATTTTAAAGGCTTTTTTTTAAATTACAAGATTATAATGGTTTTAAGAAACAATTTATAGGAATTTGTGCTACCACACAGAATTTTGTAAACTAAGAAACATTTAGTATTCGTCTAGAATTTGTCCGAGTAAGTTGTAACACGAGTATTCATAAACAAACATACAAAATGCCGAAAAGAAAGGAATCGAGTGCAGAAATTGCGGATAATAGAGCAAAAATTAAAATTAACATATCATACAGTGCAAAGTACAGTGGAAAGGTACATAATAACGGGTGCAATGCAACAAGAAAAACATCAAGGAAGATCAAGAAAGATCAAGGATGACCACTACACAAAAAGATTTGCGGTTGGAACTGTTGTCTAAACGGAGTAGACGGTTAATAGCTCCACAGCTTCGCGCAGAAATAAATAAAAATCGTGAAAATCCGGTGTCGCTGACTACCGTAAAAAGACGTTTATCAAAGGCGGGACTAAAAGGGCGATTTGCTGTTCGTAAACTATTGCTACAATGACAAAATTGTAAAAAAAAACGATTACAATGGACCAAAGAACACCAATATTGGGATGTGAAAATGTGGAAGCGGGTTCTGTGAACGAACAAATCCAAGTTCCAAGTGTTTGGAAGAAATCGGTGCCGTTTTTTGTTCGCAAACGAGTTGGCGAACGGATGATACCAGAATGTCTTTTACCAACAGTTAAACACGGTGAGGGTTCAGTTCTTATTTGGGGACCAACCAAGGTTTTTACTTACAAGATAATGACTCCAAACATAGTGCTAAACTTAAAGACTATGTGAAACAAAAAGAAGATGAAGCCAATTTTTTTTCATAGAACTAATATTATTTTGTTTTATAAGGATATATAGTTTATTTTACTAGTAATTACGTTTTTATTCGTTTTTTTTAATTGTTTTACCAAAAGTGTACCATTTCTTTTGTATTTTACCTATAGTGATCCCTCATTTATGACTGGTAGTGTATATATACAAATATGTATGTATGTATATCCATATATAAATGTATAATAAATATACATCGTGAAGCGCTTAATCGCATATTTATATATAATTATTAACAATATGTGCAACTCATAGGTTATTACAGATCGAAATCTAATTCTTAATTTTCTTAATCTTCTTCGTGTATACAAAATCCTACTTAGTCATGAAAAATGGAGAAAAACAGAAAAAAATTAAATTAAAAGTTATGTTATAATTACTATTTATGATATTTATCCATTTGCCTATTGACAAATGCATATGTTTAACGAATTTTAAAGGTTCATTGTTCATTCCTTTATAGATGTGAATACTATGTCTACAAATTATTTTACTAGCATAGAATTAGCAATATCTTTTATAATTTGCTGTCATTACAGTTTCTTTTGAAAGCCTTTCTATTAAAAACTGAACATTTGAAAAACCTCCTTTTCTGTTCATTCCTCATATACTCTATTAGATTACGAATGCGCAATATCTTTTATAATTTGCTGTCATTACAGTTTCTTTTGAAAGCCTTTCTATTAAAAACTGAACATTTGAAAAACCTCCTTTTCTGTTCATTCCTCATAAACTCTTTTAGATTACGAATTTGAAGATTTAGAATACATAATGAGATATAAAATACATATGAAAAATTGTTATTTGCAAAGTGGTACAGTGCATTTTTGTAGATGCTTTGCCCTTTCTTGGATAATATGCGGATTTTTATTATGTCAATTTTGGCGATTCACAAAATCATTTAAAGAAAAATAAGCTTTTTCTCTCTATATGAGATTTGTGCAAAATCAGAAGTAACGTCGGTGTTTTCTGATACCCAACTCGAAACGGCAAAAAATTGACATGAGATAATTGATAGTGTGTATAAAGAACCTCTCTATGATCACATGACCAATTATTTAAGTGATATTGTCAGCTGAACGACTTTTGTATTGAGAGCGAACCCATGGTTTATTAATAATCGTATTATTTGCTCCAAATTTTTTGACTATACTCTGGTCACCGAAAAGATAAAGCACAATTTGACTAATATTTTATATACAATACACCATAAGGTCGTTCTTATTTTAGAGAAAATACCATTGGTCAATTTTTTTTTGCTTGTATTTAGTGCAATTAATGACATATTTGGAAAATATTATAATTTTTACACTGCTATTTTTTATTTATTTCTGTAATATATAAGCTTTCGCAATGATGTACCTAGTGATAAAACATGTGCAATATGATTTGCTTAAATTAAAATTTATTGAATTCGCAGTTAATACATTTTTATTTACTTACAACGATTTTTCTGAATGAATTAGTTGATTTATAAACCGCCATTATTATAACGTATTCGCTTTGAAATCATGCACATTATCATCATATTTTACAGATGATGTGAATTACGCTTTGTTATATGATTTTCAAAATAAGTAGACTATTCTACAAACGAGTTAAGAGGGTTGATTTATACACATTGATCAACAATTAATAATGAAAGAATATCTAGTGTTTCCATTTGCTTCTTATAAAATTTTTTACTTTTAAAACCCCTGCACTATACTTAAATCTGCTTTATGTGACTGTCCAAATTCGCTTTAAAATCAATTGGTTCTGAAATATTTTAAAATAACTCGATAATGGGTAGTATAGCGATATGTTTAAACAATCCGGTAGTACGAGGTGTGGCTATTAAATAACGAGACTGACGCTGGTACAGAAGAAGTGCGCATGCGCCAAACGCCAACGACTGACAGTTATTTATCGTGAAGCCTTCTCCTTCGAATGCAGTGCCTCTCGCCTCTGTAAACAAATCAGTATAGCCATAGCCTTCGTTCGCGTTAGAGTTGTTTTTTTGTTTCGCCGGAAAAATACTAAGTGTAACAATAGAGCAACAAATTGTTGTGAAATTTCACATGAAACTTGGAAAAACCGCTACTGAAACTTATAATTATTGGAAGAAGTGTATGGCAATAAATGTTTATCGCGTGCACGTGTTTTTGAGTGGCTTAAGCGTTTTCAAATTCAAAGCAATGATGATTGTTTTTTTCGATATTCATGGGATTGTGTACCTTCACTGGGTTCCTGAAGGTCAAACTATTAATCAACATTATTGCCTTCGCGTTCTTGCTCAACACCGTGAAAGAATAAGGGAAAAACGTTCCGAATTGTGGGAGGGCAAGTCACGGGTTCAATGCACCGGCTCATTTCGCATTGTCAGTCTCGTTATTTAACAGCCACACCTCGTATAAACAGTTCCGCTGTAGTGCCACAGGCGGAGCACCGGATTCTAGGACAATTATTGTCAATTATTTATGTTTTTCTAGATAAAGAGTATAAATAGTAAAATAAATAACAATAAATAATAAATTACTAATAGCAAAATGTAAATCAAAAATTTTGTTCTCAAAAAATGTTCGGCGCTTAGTGATCACATATATTGTATTATGCGATGAATATCGATAAGACAAAAGTTATTGTGTAACAAGTAAGAGTCAATTTTTGTACATTACGTATCTATTAAGTTTTGTTGATACACACATTTTCAAGTTAACTATTAAATTACTTAATATTAATAATAATAATTCATGCTTTTTCATCATCCCGCGCTCGCTGGTGCGAATAAAGATCTTTGTCTATCAGTACTCGCTTGAACAGGAAAGGGAAACTACGAAAAACGAAGCGATTGGATTGGAACCCAAGATCTACAGTGTGATAAGCAAGTGACTTACCACCGGCTTAGGTCAAGTTTTAGCATAAGTAAGAACATAATTTGTATAAATGTTACACAAACCATGATTGAAGTATGAAGTTATAAAATAAATGAACAAACAACTCAATGCGTTCAGCTAATTGATTTCTTAACTATTAAACTTAAAGTTTTGAAATATTTAGAATTTTTGGTAATGACCATTGAAATATTAAAAACAAGATTATAATTTTGTTATATTTGTAGTTGTAAAGTATAAATTGTCATATTTACTTTTTAATTTTTGGCATATTTATTTATAGTGAATATAAATGTGTACTCATAGAAATAAAATATGTATATATAGGCATGACTTTAGCAACACTTCCTTCTTTTTTTCTTTATAATTATAATAAAGTTATATATAAAACTGGGAAAAACTAATATTAAGGCTATATAGCGCACATATTTTGATTGCACATATAAATTTAGTATTATTTAATGTTATGCACAAATTCTTAATAATAACGTGGTAACCATTTATTAAAATTATTAATTTATTTTTAAAATTTCTTCACTGCACGTTGCCAGTCTTAAGCGGTAGCATTTTATGCGAAAAAGGCGTTTTATATATCGGTGATCAGAATTAAGGCTGGTCATGTTGCTTTCTATAGGTCTCCCTACTCTGACTTGTCTAATTGACCGATTTTTGTAATGCCAATGAAATTGATGTTTGATTATGTGAAGTAACCTATAGTACTATGTAGTTTTATTTGCTAACATCAATTTTTCCATAACGAAATCTTATACCGTCTATAATTCGGCACAATCATTTTTATGTGTTGAAGTTGGTGTTAATAGTTAACCACTGTGAATTGTACACTTAAGGAAATTGTTAATAATAATAATAGTTAATAACAATTCTTATAAGAACAATTTAAACTTATATATTATGTATTTCACTAAGTTTGTAATATGCTTTATTGTTTTAATAAGCAAAAATTTATAGTCAGTTTGCATTGTATATTACGTTATTTATTTTTCTTAGTACATATAATAAATTCCGGAAAAAGTTAAGTTTCTAAAAATGAAATTGCTTCCGTAGATAATGTATTTAAGCTTCAAGGTAATCTGGATATAGTGGTAGCTTGGTCCAAAAAAATATGTTTAAACTTAAAACTTGATATTGAAAAATAGTTCGTTTCAAGATATTTTAATTTGACTAAGTAGACAGTACATTTATAGCATTCTCTGCGATGAGTAAAACGTAAACACATCTAAGATGTGAGCTGTTCTTTACTTTAATAGTTAGAGTGGTATTAAATAAATTGTGTCTAAGTAAGGAGACTTGATTTTCTTATTTATGTATATTAGTTCTGGAAATTAAACTTAATTGTCATTATTTAACGTCGTATACATTTAAGTGATACAGTCCATATACATTTTTGTTAATAGCAAAATATAAATTGTAATGTGAGAAAGCATGTATTTCATTATAAAATAGTATGGATACCTTGGAATGAAGACAGGGAAAGTGACAAATAAATAACGAAAACTGTGACTCGGTGACGGACAATATAAATAGTGGCGCTAAAAGAATCATCTGGTAGTTCAAACTCTTAAATTATTCCATTCCACTATTCCAAACTTTTAAATGCCACCGCAAACCATAACACTTGTGGGATATTTAACCCTCGATACAATGCATTCTGTTTCGAGTGTTTCTTCCGACCTTATGTGACTGACAATTTTAATTCATCAGAAAAGATGACATTCTTTCACTGTCAACAGTCTAACCCAAATGTTCTTTTGCCCATTTAAGCCGAGAAGATCTCATTTTTTGGTGAGAAGCGGGTTCTTCTTAAAGGGATGGAAAACTTGATTTATCGTAAGATGTCTATTTTCCGGATTATTTTTCACACTACTGTACTTCGCCTATGTTATGAGTAAACTAGAACACGCTGTCTTGGCCATGGTATCTTGTAGGACAAATTATCAAATCATCACATGGTCTCTCAGTGCACGAAGTTATTTGTGGAAAAATCTTGATGACATTGACTTTAACCAATGTGATAAATCCAGCTCCACTCTGTGGAAGAAGAGATGTCTAGAAGATATATTTGTTTAACATTAACTCAAGATATACATAATTGTAATTTTGGCACATTACTTTTATATTAAATATTTATTATTATTATATTTTCTTTTTTTTTGTTGCATAAAATTGTTTCTTTTTTTAGTTTCGATTTTTGTAGTTCGTAACAGTTTATTATTTTAATTATTCTTTTAATTTATATTGTTGTATGCTCCTAACTTATATTGTATTATCCTGTAATTGAGATTTGATTTTTGGGTAGAACCAATATTTTTTAAAGGAAATAGAAGTTGTCCACATTTTGAAGTTTCTTTAAAACGTATGAATATTTCTACAAAAATTTGTAGCATATACTTTATTACTCTAAATAAAAACAAAAACAAACTAGTCTTTTACCAATAAACAGGTTGTCTTGACCAATACTTATGTGCGCTTTACAAAAGTGATTATTTTTTATATAACTGTGTAATTACATTTTTACTCGATCGTTTAGCAATTTGCAACTTTGTCATCTTCTCTTGTCAGACATATATATATATATATATATATATATATATATATATATATATATATATACTACTGTGGGCAAAAAATAGTAAGACTTTTTAATTTAAATTTCGCGCGAAAACCCATTCGTCGAAATATTTTTTTCTAGGTTGGTATGACTGTCAGTGACATCTGTGCCAAATGTCACATCAAAATAATCATTAGTGTTTAGTATACGCTTGTCTTTCCGAAGTACAAAGAGTGCATTTGGCGATTTTTACAATGAGTGAAATTATTCAACAAAGAAGGATCAGTGAAAACCATTTTGAAAGATCATTTGGGCCTAAGAAAAGTGAAAGCACGATTTGTTCCAAAATCACTCAATTTTTTTGAAAAACAGCGTCGCGTTGACGTCTGTGAAACAATGCTTTCCGACTATCAAGACAAAATGAAAGGCATCATAACTGGAGATGAGACTTAGATCTACGCTTATGACCCGGAAACAGACGATTAATCGGCCGAATATCGTATCAAAGGTGAGTCGAAGCCCAAAAAACCACGTCAAAGCAAGTCAAAAATCAAGGTTATGTTGACAGTTTTCTTCGATTATCGAGGTGTGGTGTACTGCGAATTCCTTCCGACCGGCTAAACTGTCAACAAAGAATACTATTTGAGTGTTATGCGTCGTTTGCCCAATGCTATTCGAAAAAAGGGGCCAGAATTATGGGCCGACAACTCTTGGTTTTTGCACCACGATAATGCACCGTCGCATACTGCATTAATTCTTCGTGAGTTTTTCGCCAAATTTTCAACCAATATCGTGCCGCAACCACCGTATTCGCCTGATTTAGCTCCGTGTGACTTCTGGCTATTCAGTAAACTCAAACGACCGCTCCGGGGAAACCGTTTTTGTCAATTGAAGACATTAAACGTGAATCGCTACGCGCATTGATGGCTATTCCTGAAATTGACTTTAACAACTGTTTCGAGAATTGGAAGAAACGTTGGCACAAATGTATTGGGGCCAGGGGGGATTACTTTGAGGGGGACGAAATAGATTTGGAAGAATAAATCAAGAATTTAAAAATTATGAACAAAGTCTTACTATTTTTTGCCCACAGTAGTATATACATATTCATTATTTACTAAACATTTTTTTAAATCTTTTTAAACTATAATTCATTGCTTTTATTAACAATAATAAATTTTATCGATTATGTTGATATGCTGGTTAAAATGATCCGTTTCGAACTTTAAAGAAAAGTTGTTGAAGCCTAATAGCATTGACTACATAACTGTTTTTGAAGGCGTGTATCGTTTCTTTTATATTGGAGATTTTCAAGAAAACATTGTTTTAAGAACTTCAACTAATCTGTGGTAATAAAATTCTAATTTTCTAATACAGTAGTCTTTAAATGGAATGGAATATGTGCTCTGGCAGACTTTTTCATTTAATAATACAGGCCAGGTACTTTTTGCAAAATTAAATTAACTACATTTTTTCTAACACATTTTTTTTTATTCGCTCTAACTTTTAATTGTTTACTTCACTTAATTAAATTAGATAACATTATTTTCAGTGCAAGTAAGCAAGCATTTTTTTCGAGGTATTTTCCCTAAAAACACGATGAATTTTATTATTTTTTTTTAATGTATATTTATACAGATATGTGGATGACACCTTCGTTATTTGGCCTCATGGTCGGGATTCCTTGAACAACTTCCTTGTTTTCTTAAATTCACAACACGATTCCATAAATTTCACCATGGAGATTGAATCTGAAGGTTCCCTTCCTTTCCTCGACGTCATGGTAACTCGTCATCTGGATGGTTCACTAGGACATTCAGTGTACCGCAAACCCACACACACTGATCGATATCTCAATGCCCTCTCCCATCATCATCCCGCCCAGAAACAGGGCGTTATCAATTCCTTAATCTAAAGAGCTGTCAACCTATCTGACCAGCATTCTATATCCCAGGAATTAAGTCATGTTACCAAAGCTCTTATAAATAATAATTTCTCCAACCATAATATTCAGCGAACCATTGATCGACATCTTAATACCAAAATCTCACAACTTAATACACAGCTTACATCATCTCTTCCCCTCTCTAAAGCCCACCTACCCTATATACAAGGTGTCACTGACCGCATCAGTAGGGTTCTTCTCAAAAACAACATCAAAACCATCTTCAAACCCCATTCCAAATTATCTGACCCCTTTTTCCGTAAAAGACCATGTTTCTTTAGAATCGCCTGGTGTGTACAGGATTCCTTGTTCATGCGGCAGGGCATATATTGGTGAAACAAAGCGGTCTGTCGGCACTCGTGTTTCTGAACATGAGCGTTGTACTAGATTGCTGCGCATAGCCGGTTCTGCACTTGCCGAGCATAGGCTGGAAACCGGGCACCATATTCAGTTTAATTCAACCAAGATCCTATCCCGCACTAACCATTTCTATGGTCGCAAAATTCGTGAAACTATAGAGATCTTTAAACACCTCAATAACCTTAACCGCGATGATGGCTACCCCCTACATAACGCTTGGCAATCGTGCATTTCTAATCTACCCAACCGCAACCGTAACGCTCCATTGACCCATGACCCATTATCCATATATAAACGCGTTCCCCATCGACTTACACCAGTTTCAGTGCAGTAATTCAGCCCTGAAGATGTCCCATACAAATGGGTATGAAACGTCGGCAGATATACTAGTGACGCGGTTCCAGCCCGGAAACCCAGAAGCAGATAGTATATTTATAATATTTTTATTGAGTATTGACTGTAATAGCTGTTAAAAATTTATTTTGAGACCCGCAAACATAATTTTACTTGTTGAATTAGATATTCCTGCACACATTAAAGAACATACTGTATTGTTTACTTACATGATTTGCCAAGTCTATGTAATTAATTTTCTTATATTGTATAAGCCTCAAAAAGTCGCGCTGCGGAATCATCACACACAATAATTTGTTAATATAGGTAAATTTCGCGTTCAAGTGTTTATGAACATTGTATACAAAACATTCGAAGCTTAATATTATAAATTAGGTTGTAAAAAATTAAAATTACTTCCACCATCAACAGGATCAGGAGTATAAATGAGACGATGATAAAATTTTCAATTCTTTCTGCACAAACGAATTACTAATAATTTTACATATTGTGATTGTATTAGTATGATTGTTTATGTCCTTATGGATGTGTGTTTAAATATTCAGTTTACATTTGTATTTTATACAGCGATCCCTCACTTATCTCTGGTGATGTAATTACTAATAGTAAAGTTACTAGCTTTTTGAGATACTGTAAGTAATTGATGGAATTTGCAATAATTAAAATTGATGTGTGCAAGTGTCCATAAGATATAAGTTGTATGCTGAAAAAAGAAGAGAAATAGGGTAGGGCGTATAAGTAGTAGCCAAGAGAGGCTCATTGTGTGGGATATACGACACACATATATACAACATACGGTAGTATGAACAACCGGCGCGATGTGAATGGACGAAATCCGTTCGTTCAATCCACCAAGGATTGAATGTGAATTGCACTCGATTAACAATTGTGCCGTGTATTTTCCACGTTAATTTGTGGACATTACATAATTCATGTTTGGTTTTTCATTTTCAACAAAATGTGTATCGGTCGATCAGAGATTTAAGGGTATATTATTTAAATTAACTAATTATACGAGCGTAAATTAGACAACTAAAGAAATTGAACTCTTTTATGTAATATTACATGACGTAAGTTAAACAACGCTACCATTTGTGCACTGCCGAAAAGTCAATACATGCTAGATGAAACAATGAATTTATTTGGAAAGGATTCACAAAAATAAGCAAACAAATAAGCAATTCGAAATTTAAGAATCGACAAATTAAACGAATAATTTCTACAAGACGGAGCTGTTTTATTTTCTTAAAATTTAATATCAGTATTTCTGCAAAATAAGATATTTATCTTTAGTACCTTATCATTCTCAATGTGGTCGAAAAATATTTTTAATTAATAAATAGAAAAAAATTAAATTGTTTGACCGCAAACAGGAAGTTTTTTTACTAAGTTTATAGAGATATTTCTTAATCTATTAAAAATAGAAAAAGGAAAAGAAATTTCATAAATATATTTACATAATTTATAAATATTTTGTTTTTATTTATAAATAATCACCGTTCTTAAGAATAAGAATTGACGTATATAACTTTTTGTACATCTTATAGCAAATCTAGTGTATGTGGACCAATTTGGATTAAGTTTTTCTGTTAAACGATTAACTGTAGTTTGTTAGTAATTTAAACCGAACTGCCTTGAACCATTATTGAAAAATGAAAACTGAAGTGTAAAATAAAGTACATTATTGGCACTTATAATTGTAATTTGAGCGTTCATTGAGTCATCAGTTCATCAGTCATTGAGTATTTACAGTAAAACTATGTTTTTTTGAAGTATCAATTTAATTTCTTTTTTTTGTATGTTGCAAATACAATATATTATAAGTTTTCTGACAAAGAAAATTTCTCGACCGAAAATTGCCACATATTTTAATGAATTTTGATAAATACAAAGGAAGGAGATCCAACTGAAAATGTCTCTGAAAATCGAACCAATTCTAATTTATTATAAAATGATTTTATAACTCTTGGTTAATATAGGTATACCGAGCTTTATTCACATACATTACAGTCGAGGTAAATATTTTTTCTAGTTTATTGATTTCCACAGAAGAAACAATCTTAAATATGTCCATATAGATGCCTTCTGAAAAAAAGTAAGCTATTAAATCCATGCCATGTGTTAAAATATACAATTTGTTTACTTGTATTCGTATAGGAGACTGTTTTGGAGTCATTGTAATGTTATAATTTAGATATATCTTCCTATATAGTGTCATGTACACTTAAGTGGTTCGTGAATATTAAACTAAACATATTTCCTTACAACACATATTAGATGAGTGAAGTGGTAACCTCTTTAAAAATAAGCCGCAATGATTGATATATATTTGAAAAGTCACATCTACCTGCATAAGAACTTGTAATAAATGAAAAATTGATCGATTATTGGAAACGTTCTTCAGATGAAAGTTTTGGAAACATACGCAGCAATTGACTGTTTAAACTGTTACTTGTGTATTTCTCTATCGATATCACTACTAAATTATACTGAAATTTGTGGTTTTAAAGTAGAACCCCGTAAAATGTTTTTAAAAATTAATTTAAAAAACTGAAAATTTTAAGAAAACAAAAATATACTTAATAGTACTAGATTAATCTAAATTTGCACTGAAATAATATCAAAAATTAAAAATATTGTTGTTGAAACTTATTATGTTTTGTCAGTCAGCTGGTTGTTTTGTGACTGTTGAAAATAAAGTAAAATATTAGGTGCGCAACTAAGTTCTCGCTGTTTTTCAAGAGGTGGCTCCAGTAGTAAGTGCTGGTCGATTGTGACATAACCAAAACGTTATCAACCAAGCTTAGACATATGGTAAACAAACCGCTTTGACACATTAGTGATTTTGTTTTTGCGTCATATACTTTTGGTTGTGTGAAAATGCCTGATTTTGTGCCAAATAATCGTCTTTGCGGCGGCTAAAGCGCATCGAGAACTTCAAAAAGTTTACGGAGATGCAGCTCTAAGTGAAACAACGTATCGTGATTGGTTCCGTTGCTTCAAAGACGGTGATTTTCGATGCTGAACGACCGTTCGCATGAAGGAAGACCAAAAACCTTCGAAGACGCTGGAGGCATTGCACGATGAGGATCCGTGTCAAACGCAAAAAAAGCTTGCTTCAGCATTAGGAGTAAACCGCCAAGCCATTTCCCAGCGATTGCATGCGTTGGGAATGATTCAAAAACAAGGAACTTGGGTTCCTTATGATTTGAAGCCAAGAGACGTTGATCGTCGTTTTTTCGCCTGTGAACAACTGCTCCAACGGCAAAAAGGAAGGGGTTTCTTCATCGCATCGTCGGGTGATGAAAAATGGATTCATTACAGCAACCCAAAGAGAACAAAATTATGGGGACTGCCCGGTCATGCTTCTACGTCATCGGTTCGGCCGAATATTCACGCCGCGAAGGTTTTGCTGTGTATTTGGTGGGACCAGGGCGGTGTTATTTATTATGAGCTGTTGAAACCGAACGAAACCATCACTGGGGAACGGTATCGAACTCAATTGATGCGATTGAGCCGAGCACTGCGCGAAAAGCGGCCACAATACGAGCAGAAGCACGAGAAAGTGATTCTACAGCATGCCAACGCTCGGCCTCAAGTTGCCAAACCCGTTAAAACCTACTTATAAACGCTCAAATGGGAGGTCCTACCCCACCCGCCATATCCCCCATATATTGCGCCGTCTGATTATTACTTGTTTTGTTCGATGGCACATGGTCAGGCTAACCAGCAGTTCCGCTCATATGAAGACTTCTCAAAATAGCTTGATTCGTGGATAGCCTCAAAAGATGAACACTTCTACCGTGACGGTTTTCGAGCTCTGTCAGAAAGATGGGAAAAAGTTGTCGCTAGCGATGGGCAATATTTTGAATGATTCATTTGTAAACATTTTTTCACAATAAAGTTGCATTTTCATCAAAAAAAAAAAAAAAACAGCGAGAACTTAGTTGCGCACCTAATAATTTAATCTAAACCTATTTTTTCGTTAAATTAAAAAAAAATAAAAATTATTTTTTTATGATCTTAAAAAAGCAATTGAAATATTTTAGCGTTTCGCAAATTATGATATAATAGTCAATATAATCACTCATTAAGTGTTTCCTTGTGTCAATTAAAATTCTTAATCTGGCAAAAATAACTGGGTAGATAATCCGTATGGTAAAGTATACGTTAACAAGACAAAAATTAAAATTGAGAATATACTCCTTGAGTAATATATGGTATTATTTCTTTTTTTAATCACTTGAGGTTGATATATAACCCCTTTCCACATTAATTTTCGTATTGTATATACGTACTTTGACAACTAAGTTGTTATCATCAGCAGATAATTAAACAGGTCGCACCCTACGGCAAAATATTCACAACACAGTGTACCACTGGCTCACTGTGCCCAAACGCACAGTGTGCCACGGGCTCCATCAAAATTACCTAATATATGGCAAACAAAAAGGAATAACATAGACACTACATTGAAGAATCTATCACCACTGTTAGAAAATATGCATTCGTATTCGTATATTATACACATACATATTATACGTAAACATTGACAAATAGTGAATATATACAAAAATTATTATTTTAAAGTGATTTATGAGAAAATCTATCCTATGCTGAAATGTTAAAGTGCAGAAATATTATTGCTAAATCAAATATATGTTTTTTTGTATTATAATATATGTGTTTGAGGTTGAAATGATTCTACTTTGTGAAATTGAGAGTTTTACAAATAATGAGTGAATGCTGAAAATTACTTCCATATCACTTAACCTATTTACAGAGTTAAAATTTTTTAAAACTGAAATATCGAAAAGAATTTAGAATAACTTGTACTTGAAGTTGAATTTGATGGTGTGTACATCAGTGTACATCTTGGTTTTGAGCGGTGTGGAGCGCGTACGGAGTTTGATTTTAGTACAGTTGTTTTTCGCCGTGTTTTACCAGGTGCGACACTTTGAAATTATCTGCTGATGATGACAACTTGGTTGTCGAAATGCGTATACAGAATTTACAAATGTTAATGTGAAAAGGGGTTATATATCAACCTTATTGATCATATAACTTGTACGTATATTTTATTAAAAAATATTATTTTCAAAATGATATTATACATGTACAACTTTTATTGTAAAAACATAAAGAAAAAAATCGAATTTAAAAAAATTAAGAAACATAATAAAAATTGAAATCGTAAGTTTATACAAATAAATGAAACTGAATACTATGCATAAATGTGATTGAATTGTAGACAATTTTTACGTTGAAATTCAGTTTTTGTAGTCTGATTTTAATGAATTATAAATAATGAATAAATTGTTTTGAATTATAATAATTGCTATTTTTCTTAAAAACATGAAAACTCTTGAAGGTAAATTTCAATGGAGACTGTGATTGATTGAATTAATAAAAAAATGAAAATAAAACACCTGTGATTAATTTTCTGCTGATGCTCAGTACATATTTTTTTGTAGATTATGATAATTTTTCTATAAATAATGATATTCGAAGGCAAGACAAACACGAGGTTGTGGATTCGAATATGGAAACTAAATTTTTGCGATAAAATATGGTTAGTTAATAAAGTAGAAAAACGTATTAATTAAAATATTATACGCCGAAAAATTAACATATTTATATGCTAGATTTTTAATTTAAAGTTAGTCGTTTTATTGTTGACTACTACAGAATTCTTTAGATAACTAAATTGATTAATGCAGCAAAAATTATGGTGGTGAATTGGCGACCTCTAGATAACTTAAATCAAGTACTTCTCGTTCATTTACAGGAAACTTATATTAGTTTTTAAATGCTGACAAATGTTGATAATATTCTAATCATGGTAATTATCACATAAATTACTAGTGGAACTATTTCCTTCTTTTAATCTCAACTTGTCAGTATAAACTATAAGGAAAATAATAGGTTTATCTTCATTTAGTGCGGTGGTACATTGTTTGTGTTCGTATTGCACATACATACACTGCAGGCCATAAGTTTGGAATCAGTTCCAGTAAATTCATAAAAATTAAAATTTATCTATGTTACGTTCGTATTACTTTGATATAAGTACAAAGGATTATTCTTAAGTACATTATAAAGCTTTACATAAAAGACGTACACTACCGTTCATAAGTATTTGGGCACCCATATTTTATAAAATTATTTGAACAGCATAGCTTCTAGGAAATTCATTCTTGTAATATTGGATAGGTATAAGGAAAGTATTAAATCTACAGAAACGCTGCATAAGTAACATTATGTATTACTGTATTACCTGCAATAAACCAAAATTTGTTATTGGGACTACCTGGGGATTAGCGCAATAAAAGTTTCTCCAAGTTCTTGTAATTGTCTTTCTGTGAAGGATACTGAAGGATAAGTTTAGTAATGATGTTTTAATGACCTCGGGCGAGTTTCATGTTAGATTTTTGAAATTGCCCTCAGTTACGTTTCTGTATTCGTTGTGAGATATTCCTGTGCTAGTAGTGTTGTTAAGATCGTTAAATATGCCAAAAAGAAAAGAGATGGACATTGAAACG
Source organism: Dermolepida albohirtum (assembly GCA_031893035.1). Taxonomy (NCBI): domain Eukaryota; kingdom Metazoa; phylum Arthropoda; class Insecta; order Coleoptera; family Scarabaeidae; genus Dermolepida; species Dermolepida albohirtum. The sequence goes on from JAVIWB010005576.1 coordinate 47,700, forward strand.
CGTTCTCTTATAATTGCGCACCATCAAGATGGCAAAAGGAACCGGCAAATTGCGAAACAATTAAAATTAAATAATACTTCCGTAGACTATGTCGTCAAAAAATACCGAGAAAGTGGCAGTGTTCTCAATAAATCACGGAGTGGGAGACCCAGAGCGACAACTTCTGCTGAGGATCGTGCAATAGTGATCACAAGCAAAAGAAATCGACGAAAAACAGCCCCAGAAATCGCTGCAGAAATCAATGCAGACCGTCCAAAGTCAATAAGCGTAACAACGGTCAAACGTCGCTTGTACAAAGCAGGTTTGTACGGACGAATTGCAATGAAAAAACCGTTATTGCGCAAACAGAGTAAGCGGAAACGCTTAAACTGGGCTCGTGAACACCAACATTGGACAGTTGAACAGTGGAGTAAAGTCTTGTGGACCGATGAGTAAAAGTTCGAAATTTTCGGGTCCAGAAGACGTGTTTTCGTTCGGAGATCTACAGGTGAGCGTGCGGCAGAGCAATGTATTGTGCCTACGGTTAAACATGGCGGTGGTTCCGTGATGATCTGGGGTTGTTTTGGTGGTACGGTCGTGGGTGATATTGTGAAAATTGAGGGAATACTAAGGAAAGAGCAGTATCGAAACATTTTGGAGACCAACGCTATTGCTTCAGGATTAAGACTTTTGGGTAGGAATTTTGTATTCCAGCAGGATAATGACCCAAAGCACACATCCAAAATATGCAAAGACTATTTGCAACTCTTGGAAGCGGAAGGATCCATCGAAGTTATGAAATGGCCTCCCCGAAGCCCCGACCTAAATCCAATAGAGTTATTGTGGGAGGAACTTGATCGGGAGGTCCGGAAAGCAGTACCAACATCGGAGGCTGATTTGTGGAGGAAACTGCAGGAAGCTTGGGTCCGCATAACACCGGATACATTAGCAAAACTAATTGCAAGAATGCCGCGATTATGTGCTGCCATTATAAAAAACAAAGGAGGTCACATAGATAAATCGAAAATTTAAATATAATATGTAATTCTACTGCCAGATACTGTAATTAGTTATGTATGTACATGTAATAAATATATTTTCATTTTTTCACTAGTGCTTTTAATCATTTCTTCTAAATTTATGGGTGCCCAAATACTTATGAACGGTAGTGTAGTTTTAAATGCATTAATAGTTGGAAAATAACCAGAGATTAAGGAAACTCTGCGTGCGGTATTATTTATTCGAGCAGGTAATATTTCTGCATAATGAACGATTACCTGGAATGGACAAATTTTATTGCAGACCCTTCCGCACAAACCTTTTGTAATTACATTTAGTTTTTATATTTATAAGTATTTATACATTTTGAAGTAATGAGAATATTTTAGTTGCTTCGTATCATTTAAAGTGTGTAGACACATAAAAGTGTGTAGAATCAGTAAACATCGTTTGATTATGGCGAAGAGAAAGCAGATATCGCTAGAAAAACGTGTAGAAATTATATTAGTCATCATAATCGGGAAGATCCTATACGGGATATCGCGAAAAGAATGAAGATATCGTACAAAGGTGTACAAAATACAATTAAAAGATACCAGTCTACTGGAGGGTATACGGACAGAAAACGATCAGGAAGACCAAAAATTACAACTCCTGCAGAAGATCAGACAATTATATTGACGTCGAAAAGAGATAGAAGATTAACGGCCTCGCAAATCCGCGGTGAGTTTAACAGGGAGCGTGAAACTCGGATCTCTTTAACCACAGTAAAAAGGCGGCTCAGAGCGGCTGGACTGATGGGACGTGTAGCAGTTCGCAAACCGCTTCTACGTCCGCAAAATAAAATAAAAAGGCTACAATGGGCTAAGTTACACAAAGATTGGATAATAGAACAGTGGGAAAAAGTACAATGGACCGACGAATCAAAGTACGAGGTCTTCGGTTCCAGACGTCGGATATTTGTAAGAAGAACTGCTACGGAAAAAATGTTACCGCAATGTGTGGTGCCCACGGTAAAACATGGTGGCGGTTCTGTAATGGTTTGGGGATGTTTTTCTTCGGCTGGTGTAGGAGATCTGGTGAAAATCGACGGAGTTTTGAAAAAGGAGGGTTACAGACAGATTCTCGAACACAACGCTGTGCCCTCCGGTCTGAGATTACTTGGAGAAAACTTTATATTCATGCAAGACAACGACCCAAAACATTCTTCTCATTTATGTAGAGGATATCTCCAACAACAGGAAGCTGACGGTGTTTTACAAAACATGGTTTGGCCGGCACAATCACCAGACCTCAATCCAATAGAGCTGTTGTGGGAAGAATTGGATAGAAAAGTGCGTGAAAAGTGTCCGACGTCCCAGACTCACATGTGGCAAGTTATACAAGATTCTTGGGCAAATATACCCAATGAAACCCTTACAAAATTAGTGTCTCGTTTACCGCGATTGTGTGCTGCCGTCATTAAAGTAAAAGGAGGGTATTTCGATGAAAAGTCCGTTTAGTTGATAATAAAAATAAGTGGATGTAAATAAATAAAATTTGCTTTTTTTCCTGCTTATTTTATAATAAAACGTTTTGGTATATTAATATTGTTTTATTTTTACAATGTTTGTTAAAGCCACTACAATATTTTCATTATATTCAGAAGTGATTCCTAACTTATGCAAGTGATTCCAAACTTATGGCCTGCAGTGTATTATGTCGTTGACAAATGAAGACTGAAAACGGCAGCGTACTATTTTCAATATTTGAAATATATTTCAACATATTATAACGGCTAAATGGTGAATTTAAAGTAACATTCAGCTTAGCAGGGTACATTTGTAATCAGATTGTCCTTTAATTGGAAAATAAAGTTGAGATTTATCCATTTGTAATATTCTCGATCACTAAGGTTGATATATAACCCTTTTCCACATTAACTTTTGTAATTCTGTATACGCATTTCGACAACTAAGTTGTCATCAGCGGTGTAGATCGCGTACGGAGTTTGTTTTTTGTACAGGTGTTTTTCGCCGTGTTTTACCAGGTGCGACACTTTGCAATTGTTTGCTGATGATGACAACTTAGTTGTCGAAATGCGCATACAGAATTATAAAAGTTAATGTGGAAAGGGGTTATATATCAACCTTAGTGATTAAGTTAATCAACCATAGGCTCCAACAAATTCAACCTCTAATATTTTCGAGTTTTTTGTTGCCATTACCAACTCAATATTGTAAAATTTGTCTTATGTAAGTTTGTATATTTTTTTGTTTCATTTGATAATAAACTTTTAAAATGGGTCTTTCTTTAAATAAATATTCACAATATTTTGTAGAAATGCACATTTGTTAAAGTTTGAAGAATGTATTAAAATCATATTCCATTTTAATATATTAATATTCAAATTAAATAAGTTGACAACGAACACTCGAATTAAGTAATAAAACAAGTATGGGAGTGTTACTAAAATACAACATAAATTTCATGACATTATAAAATAATACGGTTAATTTCTTGTTTAAACCTAATTACAATACCTGAAATGGATAATATTAAAAATAATTATCAAAAAGGAATTGCCAGCATATTTTATTGTAAACACACTTTTATCATCAGACATTTTATTTGAATACCGTGTCAAACAACATATTACCTAATTAAGAGCTTAATTTGATAATGAAAAACCTCTAATAGCAACAGGTAGAGATAAAGGAAAAATGTTGAAAGGATTAGAACAGTATTTAAGTAGATAATTTTACATTTATTATATATGTATATATGAAGGCAAGAAACAAATGGTCGTGGAATACAGTATTTGAACGTTGGAAATAAGAATAATGATGATTAATAACTGCGTTGATTAGTTAGAAATACAAAACAAACATATTAGAGGGTACCCAAAAATAATGGAAATTTCTCTACAAAAACCTGTATTTTATTTTTTTACAAAACAACCTTGATACCGTCGATATACTCTTCATTTAATTTCGTACACTTGTCCAATCGATGATTCCATTGTTGGAAACATTGTTCCAACTCGGTTTTCTGTATGACTGCGAGCTGCTGTGTCGTGTTTCTCTTCACCTCCTCCACGTCATTAAAACGATGTCCTTTCATATCCCTTTTCATTCGTGGAAACAAAAAAATGTCGCACAGAGCAGGATTAAATGAGTTGACATCAAATCGGGCCTTTTTCGTTGTACACTGTTACGCAAACTTCTCAGAACCTCCAAATAGAATGCCTGATTAACTGTCCAATCGCGTGGCTTCAAAAAAATTAATAAGCATGATCTTGATGTTCGACTTCACTTGAAGAGCTTTTTTCGGGGGAGATGACGATGAAATTTTCCGCTGATTTGACGGCTATTTCGTTTCAGAGTCGTTACCGTAGCACTAAGACTCGTCACCTTGGATAAAAAATCTGGGTCGATTTGAATATGACCTTTCAAAGCACGGCATGTTTCCACTTGGCGCTGTTTTTGATGATCAACAAAAATGCAGTGCATATACCAATAAATATTGGTTTACGATATTTGCCCTTATAGTTTCATTTATTTTTATCTGTAGATGACTCTTGCTTATCTGCCTTCCTGGCTTGTTTTGCCCATCGTGGGTTCTTACCTTGCAGCTATAGAATGTGTTACGTGTTATTTTCTATGTTTGTCTTTTTATTTTTGTATTTTGCTCTCTGTACTTTTTTCATACTACCAACATCAAGACAAACAACAGTCCGCTTGTTTAGAACACCATTTAATAGAGTAAATATGACCTTAAAACCTTCTGTCTTGCGAAAGCGATTTACAGTTACTGATTTGTTTAAAACATCAGGGGACATAGAAAAAAACATGAATTTATCATTAATTAAAATTGACAAAAAAAATAGTTCTTTAGAACTTCTTACACGTTCTTTTCTACTTTTTTGTTTTTGTGTTTTGTTTTACATTTTCCACTTATAGCAAGAGAAATTTCAATCCGTCTCACCAGAGGACCTCTGATATGTTCTTTTCTCCATTTGTCTTTTTGTTTTTGAGCTTTGCTTTACACCTTTTCCATACTGGGAACAGCAAGGGAACTAACAGTCCTTAATTGTATTAAGATTACTAGGGTTTGGCGAAATATTGCTAGAATTAAGGGAAGTATATGATAAGCATCCCAGAAAGTATTAAACTAATGGTTAAAGCAAAACGAAGTGCAACAGATATGAATCGTTTATGTATTTGTTACGCTTTACTTATGTTGTCTTTTATTTACCCTATCGTATGCTTTTATCGCCTCTATTACTAAGTTTTTAAGAGACTTACAAATTAAGAGATGCAATTTAAATTTTAGTATTCTCTTTCTGTCTTTTTAATTCAAGCAATAAATGAATATCTGAAGCACTTATATCATTTATCCATATACTTAAAGTTAGTATTCGTGTTTCTTTTATATTACTAATCACCCGGTGATTATAATCGTACAGTTAATATAAGGTTATTATTAGCCTGTTGAATTCAAATACGTGTCTAAAATTAATTACCCTATATGTTTACATGTATATGTATATAATTATAAGGGATAAATGTTTATTGTTTATATTGGCTATGATTTCCTGCTAAATTTCACAAATTTGTTTATCACACTTACGCTATTTTTTGCCTCCCAACTTTTAAAACGAAAACGATTATCATTAATAAACTTATAGGCCCATCCTGTAAGTGATTTATTTGAAATTTTGTATATTTTATAGAGCTAAAAACCATTATATGTATATATTTATAATACAAATCCTTTGATTTTCATGCTGAAGCACGTTTGTAAAAATAACCTTTTGTATTAGTAAGTTTATTTTTATTAGATCATGCAATATTTTTGGCATATTTTTTCTTAGGTATAACTTTTCGATTTTATAATAGCGATTTTATCGGCCACAATTACATTGTAACAATATAGATCTGTGAGTAAAGAACCACGTAAATTTAATATTTTCAGTAGCAATTTTACTTACAAAACATTCAAAACTATTGATCGAGTTTACCAGTGCTGTATCGTAATTGTAAATACCTGCCAATGAAATATTTTGTATTTTTATTTGAAAAAACGTATCTTCTTAAACCATTTTTGGATTTACGCACTTTATACTAACTTGGTTTCGACTCACTTATTATCGTAAAAAACCGTTGCTTTGTATGCGTAATGAAATTCTTTAAAAAGTTGTTTAACGTATGTACGTATGTAGAAATTTTATGTACAATGTATGTAGATGAAGTATTTATTATATGTAGTATTTTCTGTAATATAAGAGAATTAAGAATTGATGGAATGGTTAGAATTATATGATTTTCTTACTACTTCGTTCTCTATCGCGCATACACTTGGTTAACCTTATAATATTTGCTAGGTATAAATTTATATCAATCCCAGATAATATGCACAACGAAAGATGCTCTGAAAGTATTGAGATATGGCCATCTCAGACTCTACAAGGCTTGCCTAATGCGCCTGCATTGTTACTCGATATACATAAATATTATAAATGTGCGACCAATAATTGCACCATGCTGTTCCTATTGCAGCCAGTATGAAGTATTGATCAATGTTGCAAGTTATGGAATTAGAATGACTCTACTTAAGAATTTTTGCAGTTGAATTATTTATAAAATGACTACCCCTTTTTGCAGGGCTGCTCTCTGGTTATTCATTTAAGTCATATTATATTTTCCTGTCAAAAATTTTTCACTAACGTTCCAATCACATTGATATCTAGGGATCGTGTCAGATTACTACTACTACTTTGGGACAGCATATATTTATTAAGCTATTCGAAAAGTCGAATCATGATCATAATAAAGCAACAGTGATTATTATATTGACTTACTGGTGCTTTTGAAGGAGGAAACAAAAAAAGTTCATAGCCTCAGGTTTTAAAAAGCGGATTATCCTTTGCTAATGGCTATGGTTCATATTAATAGATGTAAATATGAATTTTCATGAAGCAAGGACGAATCAATTTAATATCTTTGTTTCTCTTTCCTACTTTTATGAATACCTATCACATTTTTAATATTTTGAGACGTTTCCTTCGTCAATTTACATCAAAATCTATAAATTGAATAAGTTCACTAATTTTTCTTAAAAAAATTGGGATAGGCCTCTTATGATTTAATTGCTATGCACTGTATATAGTTTTCGACGTTGTCAATCATATTTTTCGGTAGTCTATATGTTATGAGTGGCTAATAATATAGTTTATTGAAGATGTTTTTGCAATTAGTGCACCTAAATTTTGTCGGTTTCCGCCAAGTATAATGGCAAAAAATATATTGAAAAGTACGATATGTAGGATTATCTTTATTAAATGGATAAATGGTTTTGATAGTTTTTTATTCCGTGTACTATACACAAATTTGAATTGATTGCTCGGTTATTGATAGGTATAAATTATACTGTATCATGTGGTAATTTGTTTTTTTTCTCTTCGAGTTTTTACGTTGCTCTTGTTGAAATTGCTAGTCAGTTATCTGTCAATGAACGGAAGGTGTTTGATCTATAATGTGTTCATGTTATAAAATTCCTTCGAATTGCATGTACGTGTATGAAATTTTAAAGCTGAATTAGTTTTATCTTGTTTTATACCTGGAGAGTCACTGCGAATTAATTAATGTTTTATTACTAACAGTGTTTTACGAAATATTTTTTTTGCTTTGTTTAATCAACAATACATGTGTAAATCTAAGATTAGCTTTCGCTCTCATTATTCTTTTAGGTTCAAATTGATCTTGGTTTTTGTATTGTGTAAAAAATATATATAAGTTACATAAGAAAATATATTCGTATAGAAAACATAGTCAATTATTAAACAAAACACAGATGGCTAATTTCTTCATCTTAAATTGTTTGATCACCTTACTAGAAATCATCAACTAGAATATACTTGCTCCTGAATATATAACAGTCTGAAAACAACGATTATGAGTCTTTTATTTAATTATCTCCATAAGTAGCAATTGCAGTTTCACAGAAGTTAGTTCATGTAACACCAACAACAATTAATATAAAAGTAGATCCGTAATCATGGTACAAAATATAAAAACTGTTTAAAAAATATTTACTTATTCGCTATCTTTTAAATTTGTACTAGTAATGAACAACGCTGCTGCAATCTGAGAACATCACTCGAGAACTTCCTATGTGAAGACACGTGAAAATCTAGCTAGTAGCTACATTTTTACGTGCCTTCAATGGTGTATTTAATAGGAATTATTTTGAGCTTTTTTAAACATCTCTAAAACCTTTCTTAAAACTATACAACAATCTTGGTATTGAGCGAGAAGCTACTAAATTCAATGCAAAGCACCTCTTAAATTTGTCTGTTATAACCTAATAAATTTATTATGTTCAGCAGCATCTTTAATAGTTAATCAGCGATTTGGAATTATTGATTGTAGTAACCTGTCATCAATTGATCTATGGTTAATTTTCAACAGTTTATTCTTTCCTTTTTGTGTCAATGGAATATTTGTCTTTGTTTTTATAAATTCGAAGACTTTTAAGAGTTTAAGAAACTTCTTTGTTTAATTTATTTTTTCATGATTAAAAGCAAATAACGAATAACCCTTCAGTGGCAGCAGAATGTAAACGAATAACGAATGTTCACGTTGGATACCACATAATTTGACAACCGCACAAAAACGGACTCGCGTCGATTGGTGCCAAGAAAAGTACAAAAAATACAAAGGCTTTGCTTCAAAGAACATTTATAAAGTCGTCACAGGTGATGAGTCTTGGGTCTATACGTATGAGCCCGATAGTAACAGCAGTCGACTGTGTGGGTATTCTAAGGTGGGCCAAAACCAACAAACGCGCTCGAAGTACATCAAAACAAATGGTCGCCTGTTTTTTCGGAAAAACCGGTCACGTCGCAACCGTGCCTTTACAGAGTTGTAGAACGGTTAGTTCCGAATGGTACAATGTAATGGTCATTCGTTAACGGTTTGAGGATTGTCTTCGCTCCGAATACGGAAATTTTGCTTATTGACGTAGCCATTTAACCAAAAATGAGCTTCATCACTAAACACAATTCTTTGATAAAAATGCTCATCTTTGGCCAGTTTCAAATGAGCCCAATCAGCAAAAATGCGACGCAAACGATGATCGTTTGGCTTTAATTCTTGCACGAGCTGTAGTTTATAGGCACGTAAGCCAAGATCCTAACGTAAAATTTTCCACATAATCAAAGGACGAATGCCAACAAGTTGAGAACGCCGACGAGTCGACATTTCGGCGTCTTCTTCAATACTTCGCGCTACAGCAGAAATATTCTCTTCAGTACGCACATTTCTATGTCTTGTTGATGGTTTTGAATCGAGGAGGGTAAAATTAGTGCGAAAACGATCAATAACTGCACGAATTGCTTGCTCACTAGGCCGATTATGTTGACCGTAAAATGGACAAAGTGCTCTATGAACTTCGCGAACAGATTCATTTTTTTCAAAGTAATTTTCCACAATTTGGAAGCGTTGTTCTGGCGTTAAACGATTCATGATGACTTGCCAAACCTTACCGAACAGAAATATCAACACAGTTTGACATTATCAGCTGTCAAACTATAGTTATAGATATCGATAGTTCTCATGCAGCTTAAAAAACACCCATTATATATATATATATATATATATGATTGCACAAATATTACAAAATACACCCCTGCGTATCTACGACTTAGAGTACCTAAATCTCGTTTGCATTATCATTACCTTATCGCACTTTTACACCAAGGAATGCCATATAGTCAGTATAGTAGTTTATTTATACAATCCATATTTTAGTTCCATTAAAGTTAGTTATAATAGGGTAATCTCAACTTTATTGAATTAATTAGATTTGTTTCTATTTTAGTAAATAACAAAATCTGATAGCACAACTTTGTCACTTACATTTATTTTTATTTTATTTTTAACTTACAAATAGGAATGTCGATCTACAGTTTTAGCCGAAAGATTTGTAATTTAACAAATGGACTTCGAGTTTACATTGACATAATTTAGCCGTTATTCAAGATTTAATTACTTAATTAGTAGTCAAATAGAGGCTTACTTAATGGAGTAAACGAATGGGATTATAATCGTATTAACCTACGCATATATTAGTTAATGATTTTTAATGTATGTAAAAAAACTGCGTGCACCTTGTCATCATTCTAATATTTTAAATTCTAAATAGCATTGATTAAATTGACCTAATTTAATTCAGTTTTTCATGGTTATATAAGTATGTGGTACAGATTCGAACAAACTTTTTAAAAAGAAATTTTACGACGAAGACTTTAATGCTGGTTTTATAGACATTCAATTCTTTTAATTACATCTTATTAATATAATATATACGGCATAAGTCCCGAGACTAACAATGAAAACATTTTTTTTGCAAAATTTTTTTTTATTCATCAACATAATCACCTTTTAGGGTGATACAATGGTTCCAACGCTTTTCCAATTTTTCAATACCATGTTTATAAAAAAATTTATCTTTCGCTTCAAAATAAGCTTCAGTTTCAGCGATGACCTCCTCATTTGAGCCAAATCTTTTTCCCTGGAGCATTTTTTTAAGATCAGCAAAGAGCCAGTAGTCACTGGGGGCTAAATCTGGCGAATATGGGGGGTGGGGAAGCAGATCAAAACCCAATTCGTTCAATTTTGCCATTGTTTTCATCGACTTGTGGCAGGGTGCATTGTCTTGGTGAAAAAGGATTTTTTTTTCTCTGCATGTGCGGTCGTTTTTTTGCGATTTCCTCCTTCAAACGCACCAGTAAGTCAATATAATAATCACTGTTGATCGATTTACCTTTTTCGAGGTAGTCAATGAAAATCACGCCATGTGTATCCCAAAAAACTGACGCCAGGACTTTGCCAGCTGACTGCTGCGTTTTCGGACGTTTCGGACGGCTTTCGCCAGCTGTGCGCCACTCAGATGACTGCCGCTTCGACTCTGGAGTGTAGTGATGTATCCATGTTTCGTCCATGGTCACGTAACGACGCAAGAAATCTTTTTTGTTGCGAGTAAATAGCGATAAACAGCTTTCTGAATCATCGACTCGTTGCTGTTTTTGTTCCATCGAAAGCAATCGCGGCACCCACTTGGAAAAAACCTTTTTCATGCTCAATTTTTCATGAAGGATAGTAAATACACTTCCATATGATATCTGTGTCATCTCAGCAATCTCACGGAGCTTCACTTTACGATCTTTCATTATAATTTTTGTCATTTCACTCACATTTTCCGGTGTAACGGCTTCCACAGGTCTACCCGAGCGTTCCGCGTCATTTGTGTCGGTACGACCACGTTTAAACTCGGCAAACCACCGACAAATCGTTGCTTTTGATGGACAAGAGTCCGGGTAACATTTTTCAATCCATTGTTTTGCTTGCGTGGTGTTTTTACCCATTAAAAAACAATGTTTTATCAGAACACGAAACTCGGTTTTTTCCATTGTTTAAACAAACTACAAAACGACTTTACTCCAACCTCGATAACTCAGCTGTTTCTGGTCCGATCGACTTAAAATTTTGACACTTTTCAAGCAAAGGTTAGTACTCTAGAAAGACGTGGTTACTGGTTTACTACGAGCGCCATCTATGGGTTAGTCTCGGGACTTATTGATCCATGTGTTATGTAAGGTGAATGATTAGTTGGTGCACTTAAAATCTTAGATTAGCTAGGAAAAATATTTATTTAATTTATCGAAATAATGCTATATGCTTGAATGCTTTTCTGTCAACGACAAACGATGCTAGAACATCATTTTTTGAAAGACAGAAAACCTCTAAAATAGGTGAAGGTTTAAAAGGCATTATAAACCTTTTCTTTGGTAAGAAATAATCTTCCGACTAACAAGGCACCCAACACTAACTTGGGTCCTAACCATAACTAAATCTTTCTTTGATCTCTTATACGATAGACAAGCGAGGGTGCAATAAACACATGCAGGTACTTTTATTTTAGGATAGTTTACGACTAGAATACAATTTCTGTTAAAATTATATGAAACGGCCTGTATCAGCAGTTGTAAACAAAATATTTAAATTGGCATTAATGTGGGATTGGCTCTAGTGCTTTGTCACTTGCCACGCCTCTCTCTCTACACTAGAGCTTAATGTCGATTGTAGTACCACAAGCTCGTATTACTTAAGCTTTAGAAGTTAGGATTCTTTGTTCCTCCTAGGCAGGAACTAGCCAGAATATGAGGAGAATATTGGGGGGGTCCTGTGTGAAAGTTCTTAGGAGCGCTACAAAATTTAATTCCTAGCAGTATCCTTGCTAATGCTGAAGCATTTGGAACCGATACGTGTTAACGACAAAATTATAAAAATTGTGAAATGGGAAGTCAACTCCTAATCAGTGGTTAACAGTCAACTTATTTATTAACATGAAAAAGAAACGTTGAATAACTCTCAATTGCCCCAGAATTTAATAACCAACCCTGGTACATAAAATCTCAAATTTACTAATAAAATTTCTTAACAAAAAACCATACAACATTGCAACAACATTGCAAGCAACATTGTAACTTAATGCCCTAGGAATTACATATACTCATGTTGTATTAATTCAGGTATAAATTAAGTTACTACGGTGGCAAATAAAAATGTAGTTTCTCTTAAAATAGAAAAATTTACACGAATGCTTCGAGCAGAATTAGAACAACACATACCGCTTGTTACTTTATGTGTACGCGTTTATTAACCTGCTATTCATCTATCACCTGTACAGATCATGTTTTTTTTAGAAACGGCAATTTACAGCGATCAAGTACTCGCTGCAGCGACTACATGCCTAACCCTCTCAGATACGTGAAAGTTGATCCGCTAAATCGCGAAAATACACAGAATAGAAGTTTCGCAATCAAGCGCTCAATCAAACTTTAGTTAACTTAATGAGAAATTGTATAGAAGCTAAAATAGAACTGCGAAAAGAAGCATATTCTGAACAAGAAAAATGTGAGAAATTTAACTGCGGAAATTTAACTTAAATGAACTACAATAAAATGTTCGTAACTCATTCGATAGCAATTTTAATTGACGTAATAGTAAGCAATTGTTAAAAAAATTAACAATTTCTGTCTTGAATAATCTGAGTACTTCAAATGTGTAGATTACTGTGTTTTAGTTTCATTAGTAAAAGTAGTAAAACCTACCATAAACAAAATTTAATATACTAAATTATTTAAAAGCCATAAAGTACTTGGCGAACTAAATCTTATACGTTCGACATTAATGAATCCATGTCACATATTTTTTAGGTTAATTTCATTGATAACGAAAAAGAATAGATGTGAAAACGGTCTAGATATGAAACAAGTAGAAAGAAAAATTTAACAATTATGTAGAGACATACTTTTATTTTGATTAAAACAATATATTTATATTATTCATAAGCTACATTGGAAATTACTTTCATTAACTGGAACAATCTCTTTTCACAAATATTCATGCTGTAAAATTTGTGTAATTATTTCCAAATTCGAGTTACAAGAAAAGTAAATTTTCATGTTCAATACTATTTAATTAGGCTAATAAATAGAATGCAAAGTAAAAACCAGTTTTTGCATAGAAAGAAATATTCTTATTCAGTAATGTATTGCTTATTTTCGTCAATGACTTTTTGCTATATTTCAGAATCATAATTCACAAAACTTCGGACTTTTATCAGGAAAAAATTGAGAAAAGATGATTTGACATAATCATGGTCCTTAAATTTTTTCCATTTTCCAACGAAGCAAATAGTAATCTTTTGGAACAAGGTCGGACTTACCAATGACCAAATATGTGTGTGGAATTATATTGTCCTGCTGGAATGCACTGTATTGTTTAGTTTGGTTAGTTGTTGAATGCAGAGTAGGAAAAAATTCTGCTCGCGAGCACAATTTTATTTAATTCGTTCCTTTTAAAATTTGTGCTCGCGAGTTACGAGGGAGCGTTTTTATATTCGCGGAATGGGGGACAAGGGGTGGAAATAAAAAAACCAAATTATTTTTCTTTTTCAATATATTCACCTGCAAGACGGATACATTTTTCACATCTTTCAATTAATTTATTTATACCCTCATAAAAAAATGATTTCTCTTTATCTGCAAAATACGCCGAAACTGCCTCCTTGACTTCATCATCGGCAGTAAATTTTTTACCCCGCAGCTCTTTTTTCATTTTCGGAAACAGGTAATAATCACTCGGGGTCAGGTCTGGGCTGTAGGGTGGGTGATTCACAATTTCGAAGCCCACCTTATGCAGGGCAGCTAACGTAACGCGGCTCTTGTGGACGGGCGCGTTGTCGTGCAAAAGCAGAACACCTTTTGTCAATTTTCCCCGTCTTTTCTCTTTAATGGCTTCTTTTAGTCGCTTTAATATTGAAGCGTAATATTCTCCGGTTATAGAAACACCTTTATCTTTATAATCAATCAACAATATTCCTTCCGAGTCCCAAAATACCGTTGCCATGAGTTTCCCAGCTGATTGTGACACTTTAAATTTCTTGGGAGGTGCTGTGCCCTTTTTATGCTATTGCATGGAGTCTTGTTTGGACTCAGGTTCATAATGATGAACCCAAGTTTCGTCTCCAGTAACAATTCCACTCAATACACCATCCTTGTCTTCATTACAGAGGTCCAAAAATGCACGCGAACACTCTGCGCGCTGTTGTTTTTGCGGCGGCGTGAGCATTCTCGGCACCCATCTTGCGCTGAGCTTAGACATGCCGAGAAGATCGTGTAGGATTTTAAAAATTGTTGTATCGGATATTCCAACCATTTCTGCGAGTTGTTTCTTCTTTAGTCGAGCATCTTCGAGTACAATTTGTTCAACTTTTTGGATAAGTGCTGGCGTGGTCACCTCAATGCTCCTGCCCGGCCTCGGGTCGTCTTCAAGGGATTCCCTTCCTTGTTTAAATAAACTATGCCACTTGTACACCATGGTTTTTCCTGAACAAGAGTCGCCGTAAACCAATGACATCTCATTCATTATGGTCGCGACTGATTTTCCTTGCCTGGTAAGGAACTTTATAACGGCACGATATTCGATTTTTTCCATATTTCACTTTTCACTCCTGATTATGTTACTTGGTTGACGATAGCTCAAAGACTAACTGTCTAATAACAATGAAACTTCGTATTTATACTAATCATGAGTCGCTGCACAGGCCACGCCCCCAATGCGCCTACTCACCCCTCTATAACCCGCTCATTCCGCGAATATAAAAACGCTCCCTCGTATATCATTAAACTCGCGAGGGCAAACTCAACTCGTGAGCAGAGTAGGAAAAAATTCTGCTCGCGAACACAATTTTATTTAATTCGTTCGTTTTAAAATTTGTGCTCGCCAGTTTTATTATTTAACTCGCGAGCACAAACTCAACTCGTAAGAATAGTTCTTTTTAATATAGAAAATATAACTCGCTCGAATTGAATTCGTTCGCGAGCGAGTTTAATTCGAGCATTCTTCGTACTCTTGATCTTTTACAGCGCCGAAATTTCACCTATTCGACTATGCTAAAGTTTGGAGAAAATCCAGAATTACATCGGAAAATCATCTTCGGCGATGAAGTTCATTTTTAGCTTAATGGTTTTGTCAATAAGCAAAATATGCGTTATTTGACAGCAACAAACCCATATCTGCATCAAGAGACTCCATTACAACCATAAAAAGTGACCGTGTGGTGTGGATCTCATGCCGGAGTTGTGTTACGGTCAATGGAGCTCCAAAGAATCGATCACTGCAAACGTGCTCGAGGTAGCCATATGAATGGGATTTATAATAAATTTCGGATATTTGGTTAATGCAGAAAATAAGAATAAAGTATTAAGTAATAGTATATGCATGATAAGTGTGGCTAAGTGAATAATCAAAAAAGTAAAAAGTCCTTAGTAATAGTATATGCATGATAACTGTGGCTAAGTGAATAATCAAAAAAGTAAAAAGTCCTTAGCCTAATATTAATGTTTACATTTTTGACTGAAAATATGTATGTTTTACTAAAGCAGACAACCTTGTACATTTTCAATTTCTGTAAATATTAATTCTGATTTAAAAATAAAAAATAAATACATTCCTATTATAATATAAAATTTAATAATATAACAAATATATACATATATATGTATATATATAAATCAACAACAATCCAATAACAAAATTTCAAAATTACATGCAAAATGAAGAGAATCCCTACATTACATTAATAGTTAATACGAGGGTGGTCCAATAAGTATCCGGCCTGACCTAGAGATGGCGGTAGTTGTTTAAAAAATATCACTGTATTAGAAAGTACACAATCTATAAAGCATATGTTTCAAGTTTGAAGACGTTGTTTAGTGTTTGTTTGGCAGCCATCAATAATGAACGTTTTCAGTGAATTTGTATAAAAGTGGACATATAATTGATCTTCTACCGATAGAACAACGAACGTATTTCTTATTAAAAAATCTACAAGAAAATTAGTCTTTAATCGTTACGTGGTACATTACTTTTATTTGAAAGGCCAGATTGATATCTAAATAATCTACTTGAAACAATAAAAATACTCCTGTTAAAACTTAAAACCAACAAGAAGAATGTAAACCGCTTTCTATATTATTAAAAAATCAAAAATAAAAGCTGTAATTTCCATAGAAATTGAGAATTTTTTTGACTGCTGTAGTGCGTTATAAACTGGATTCAACTCTGAAATGATAAATTTGTACTTTGCTTGTAATGCCGGTTTATTTAAAACTATTTTCTTATTGTTTATAAGATAAATTCTGAATAAAAGATGATAATTAATTTATAAAGAATTTTAAAAGTATACATATTATTCTTGTTATAATTCCAAGATTTAGATGGTGAGGCACTGCCTCACCTGCCTCTGACCAGCCGCCACTGCTGGATTCAACTCTTCGATTACAACAGTAAAATATTGGATAGCAGAGTTGAAACAAGGCCGTACGAGCTGCCACGATGAGCATTGCAGTGGTCGACTAAATGAGGTGACGACTCCAGAAATGGTGAACAAAATTCACAAAGCGGTACTCGATGATCGTTGACTGCAAGTGTAGTACATCGCATATTATCTGAAAATTTGGACATGAGAAAGCTGTGTGCAAAATAGATGCTGCGTTTGCTCACACTCGAGCAAAAACAGTGCCTTAAAGATGTTTTAATTGAGTTTTTAGCGAACTTTCAAAGCAATACAGCAGAATGTTTGCGCTGTTTCATAACCAGTGATGAAACATTGGTCCATCACTTCACACCCGAGAAAAAAGAACAATCAAAACAATGGACTCAAAATGGAGAACCGGCTCCAAAGAAGGCGAAGACCGTTTCATCTGTATTCAAGGTTATGGCATTGGGATGCACGTGGAATAATTTTCATTGACTATCTTGAAAAACGAAAAACTATCAACGGCGAGTGTTATGTGGACTTATTGCAACGAGCATTTGGCTAAGAAGAAAGTGTTGTTCCATCAAGTTAATGCACCAGCTCACAAATCCGTTATTGCAATGGTCCAAGTTAATGAATTAGAGTTTGAATTGCAATCTCATGCACGCTCTTCGCCAGATTTAGCCCCCTCGAATTATTTTCTGTTCCCAAACTTGAAGAAATGGCTCAGTGGTCAAAGATTTTCCAATGATGAAGGAGTGATGTCGGCAGTTAATGGCTATTTTGAGGAGTAAGACTTCTTATTATAAAAAAGGTATCGAAATTATCGAACGTCGCGGAGAAAAGTGTATAGAGCTGAAAGGAGATTATGTTGAAAAATAAATATATTTCTTTCCAAAATTTTTGTGTTGTCTTTGTTGGGTCGGGTACTTCTGGGACCACCCTCGTATTTATGTACATACATACATAGTATGTCTGTTTGGACATTTATTATGTGAATGCTAGAGATACAAGTTCAATATGGAGCGTCAGTGGTTTAATCTTGACATTCTGTATTACTTGTAAATATTTCTACGTGAAAATGAATAAACTGTCAATTGATAATGATATTTTTATTCATACGAACTAGTTAATAAGATATCACATTTCATTTATTTTGCATTTTAATTGGAGGACTTTGTCTGTATGTTGGTAACAAGTTGAAAGCACCGTTAAGATAGCTAAGGTATTAAAGATATTATATTAATTATTTGTATATTATTCATGTATAGCAGATAAATGTCTATATAAGAGACTAGGTATTATTATGCATATATTTTCTTAATAACTTTGTCACTTACATGTGCTATGTACAGAAAGTGTTGCGATATTAGCTATTAATCAATGTGTGAGTGAGATTACGTAATGTGAGCGCCATTCAATATAAATACATATATGAATATTCATATGTGAATGTATGTATATACGAGAATAATTTGATGAGAAATGTGACTTGGAATGAAATATATGTATTGGGATATTGAATTTTTTATAATTTTTTAACCCATACTCGTTTAACTTTAACGCACTTGGGCCAGCGATGCTAAACTGTCAGTACTGCCATTTTGTAATGATTTTTCCCAAGATCTTCAAAATACTACTTTGTTGCCAAAATAAGTCTTTTATCTTACCGAAATTTCATTCCACCAGGGAAAGTTTAAATTTAGAAAATAAGTAAAAATCACTTAAAGGTAGATGTAGCAAGTAGTGTGGGTGAGAACATCTGGTGTGAGAAGATGCGTTTTTGTCAATTCTAGATCGTTATTCAAAATTCACTTTTTGAATTTGCTTAGTGTTAAATTTACTTTTATTCTTGTAAAATGTATAGATTTATTTTTATTTGACGTGTATTTATCTAAAATATGTAAAGCTGTATATCATTACGGAGAGGCTTCAATGTAATTTTTAAATCACTTATTAATATTACAAATAGTATATACATTTTAGTATTTATAGCTTCACGGAAAAGAACTGCAAATGCAAAATATAGTTTTTTAGTTTACAGTATTCGAGGGTACTGTAAGATATTTTTAAAATAAAAACCCCAAAATATCAGAATACTGAGTTCGTTCCTTCTGGTTATTCTTTGTCAGTGCTATAAAATATTAGAATGACATATTCACTTCTTTCCCTTTGTTAAATTTTCCTTTTTTGTTATAAAAAAGCAAAATTCCAATTGAAAATTTGCTTTTCTATTGGAATTTCTGTGGTGCATCTTTATACACCTGTCCTTAAATACTATGTATAATACGTATGCATAATAATGTAATTGTGAACATATTCAAAAAGTAAGTGAGCAAAATTGTAACTGTAAGTGAGAAAAATTGTATCTCTATTGACAAATGTTTCAAATTATATGGAATGTAAAACTAGGACATGTTTGCTATACTGCACACCACCAAAAATTAACTTAATTTCTTAATAACATAATTTAATTTTCGAAACTTATGCAAGAGAAACTTCGTCCTTTGTAAATGAGTTTTGGTAGTAATCATATAGTCTGAAAGAAAATTGGAAAAAATATAATATATATTGAATATACTTAGCGCTTTTGGGATATTATTACTGAAAACAAAATAAGAATTGGTTTTATCGTTTTTAACTACGATTAATATTCATCGTAATTTATCACATTTCTTCAGAGCTTCCTTTTCATCTTTGGAGTTTTGGAAGCTATAGACGAGAACTTGAAGGATTTTGTTTGTTTTTATATGTGGACGACTATGTATTCCACATACATTCGTAATTTCCAAATTCTAAAATGTGCTTGCTTTGGAGTTTCATATCTCTGTCATCTTTAAAAAATGCATATTCGAAATAGATAGTTTTGGTCAACTTATGTCACAAATGGTTTAGAGTCGTAGTGGGAGTACATACTCGCGCTAAGTAAATACAACGGGCTTTTATTCACTCACATTAGCAATTATACTAATACTAAGGTCTAATTTAACCTGTTTATGGGAGCTAATATTGGTGTGAGTAACAAGTACTATCGCTTAGTACTCACCTCGTTTAAACAAGGTAGTAATTACATTGATGAACCAAATTTTTTCGGTCTATCAAATTTCAGTTAACTTCAACTTGAACTTAAAGAACTTATACAGTGAATAACACTAATGAATGTCGGATAACAGTCAGTTTGGAAAATTATTCACGTTTTGGATTTTCATAAATGCCAAGAAATGTTGATTATGGAAGAATTATACTTACAAACGAGAGAAACAGAAAATTACATATGTACGTCAAAAATTCATTGAAACTAATAGCGGAAAAAAGTTCTAGTAAATAAGGTAAAACACCGGGTTTTTTACTTTTATGAAAAGGAAATATATATATATATATATATATATATATATTTGTATATATATATATATATATATATATATATATATATATATATATATATATATCTAGTCATAATTTAAGGGGTGATTGTTTAATCATTCTGACTAATTTTATATTTGTACACAACAATCATCCCGGACATATAAAGTCAAAATTTTGCTCTAATATATCAAGTAATAAAGATAATTATATTTTTATGTCTTTACTTTAACATGACATGAAAAGCCGATGGGTCTCTAGATAGTGCAGTGTAGATCTGAAACATAGGCTTGATTAGTGAATATGCGAATTTTTGAATAGCTATGGTTTGCCGAACCAGCCTATATTCGTAAAAAATAAACTACCTAATGCACAATATTTATCCCGGACACAACGATCTTCTTCCAAATACAACTGTTAATGCTCAAATAAAAAGCGCAAGCACCTCGTTCTGGCATTTGGTTACATGATAACAACGAAAGAGCCAAATTTCATATTCAACAAGCACATTTATTTATGTATTGTACTAACACTAAATTCATTTCAGCATTTTAACAATTTTTTTGTATTTATTTTTTCACTTGTACAGTGAATTAATTTATTGTTTCAAGTGGAAACTAGCCACTCAAAACTACCTTTGGCTTTAATTCTTTTCAGTTAAATATCTATGTATAACATAAACAATTATTCTTATATACTAGCTTAATTTCATAGCCTTAGCTGCACTCTTCAACACAAAACTTATTGTTCTTACACAATAGGATGTTTCTTTTATCACATTTATCTTGGACATTGTATTTTAGATTGAACTATGCTATATGGATGATATACTTCATATATGCGTTTTAATCTTGGTTAGATCAAAATAACTGTCATCACCAATTCGTCATGTCTATCTATCTATCTATCTATATATATTCGTATATTGGTTTTCTATTTATTTTCATTAATTATTCTTATTTTCTCTCTGTAATGTTTATATGATTTAAATATACATAAATAGACTTATACTATTTCAAATATTTTCTTCTGTTAACGGTTTTTGGCCTCAATCGGTTTCTTAAAATACTTATTATCTATACACATACATTAAAAATAGAAATTAATAATACATAATTTTAATAATACATTTTGAATTATTCAAACTAACTATTTAATCTTAAATATATTATATTGTACCTACAACCATAAAACTTTTCTTATATATGAAAAATTTCAAGGTTATATGTTAATACGTCTTTTTTTCAATTTATAACGTCACCACTGTGTAATTAGCATTTAAAGACGTAATATAAAATGTAAAATGTCACGACATTAGAGAGTGAGTCCCACTGTGGAATTTGTGACGTATGTATATAGTTCTAATCGATTATAATTGCAAAAGTTCTGAGGGTCACTGTGGAATTTGTGACGTATGCAGTTCCAGTCACTTATTATAGAAGTTCTTGACATTGATGTTTGTTTCTATACTTTATTACTGGAACTACTCGCCATAGCTAAAAATACCTTGATTGCTGTAATATTTCTTAAAAATGATTACATGTGCAGGTAATGATATATGATATTACTTTTAGTTTTTAAGATAGAAATTTTAGTTAATAATAGGAGGACATATGTATGTACATATATGACAGCTTTGGATGGAATTAATTTGAAATTTCTAACTATATATTTCTTTCGAATGTAGTAGATGTCGATGTAACTGTTCCAGTGATTTAACCCATTAACGCCCACTGTACTATAAATAGTACACAACTTAAAGTTGAGGTAAAAATTATATAATGTTGATTTTTACTCTGGCAACGCTTTTTACCAGTCAACAAGAGTACAAACAAATCCCACGTACCTATTATGAATGTGTATATAATGTACACATTAGCGACAAAAAGGAAAAAAAATCGAGGCAAGCGCCTTCTACAGTTGAAGGTGAGGACAGAAAAAATAATGGCCACAACCCTCAAAAAATTCCAAGCCAACTTAGATGTGTCATGTGCTCAAATCGAGTGAAAACATCATATGATAAGTGCCTGAAAACGCTTTGTTTTGAAAGAGGATGTTTTGCAAAATATCACTCCTAAGCGCCCATTGTACCAAACTTAGAACACCTCTAAAAACACAATTTGAATTTTCTTTTTTCGTTTTTTTCTTTCATAATATTTTAAGAAAAGTGTTTTAAAACTGATATTAAAAATTGAATTATTAAAAATGTTCATGGTTTTAATTTGGGCGTTAATGGATTAAAGTCGACGTATTTATATAGTTGTACCGTACTTTAGAATAATTTAGGAAGTACAAGACTTTATGCAATGTATTACACAAGTCAGATACATTTATTTCGTTTTGCAGGATAGGGACTTATCACATTTTCTACACGTAAACGCAAGGAGTACCTAATCCCACTGTATGTACATATATACAAAGATGTTCCAAAACGATTTTATCATTTTATGCATTGTTCAGTCTTAAGTATGTTTTTTTTCCCGTCATTTACAAACACGTCTCTGCTAACCCCGCTTCCAAGTCACCAATTAGCAATCAGCAGTTTTTTAATAAATGTTGAATTGTTTATTAATACGGTATAGTATTTGATCAAGTGATGGATTATACATTTAGAAGGATAACATCATTGTAAATTTGATTTTAGTTTTCTGATGTTCCATAAAATATTGTCGTCCGTAAAAATTTAAAATAGTTTAGCAATAAAACTTGTCAAAAGAAGTACAAGAGAAAACCCTCGCAGAATTCTCGATTACATGTGTATATTATCAGATCTATCCACAATAATATTGTATATTACAGACGATTCAAGGTGAACCTATCGACGTATTTGTTTAAATTTGTTATTAACAGGTCACTATTTTAATCTTATTTTGTTTCAAGAAAATATGGATCGAAATTTTTCAATGCCGTCTATGCTATTAGATGCTTAGTGTTCAATTACTATTAAATATGTATATGCATATGCAGCAATTTTCTAATTCGAGGCTGAGTAGGTACTCCTTTGACAAAGGACAACCTGAAACAAATGCTTCAAGTTTGCATCATTTTTATCTTTGGCAAATTCTTCATAAATATTCGCAAAGGAGGTAAACTAATGAGATGGCGTTCAACCAGTGAATATTATTAATGTTTTGCTGCTCTGAAATTGAATAATTTTTTTTTGATTGATCTTTAACAAAATAATGTTGTTCAGTCTATCGTGTAGACATAAAATCAACACTAGCTGCATAAGTACTCGAGAGTAGGTATACACTCCGCGCAACATGAATAGGACCAACTGCATATATGACATTTGTAGTTGGTACAAACATGGTAGCGCGCTGGAATTGTTATTTTCGAAAATAAGAGGGTTGATAAAAAGATGTATGTAGGTACCAAATATAATTTTTGTAAAAGTCAGTGCAATTGTACGTTACTAATGACAATAAGTAGAGTAATTAAACACACTTGAATACGACCAATCTACAAAATAAAAGATTCGTTTGCAATAACAAAATACTTTATTGTTCAATAATGATTGCTTTTTTGCCATTATTTCTTATAACCTCAAATAGTCGGGATGGAATGGAATTATGCCAGGATTATCAAGTAGTCAACGGGAAGTTCCGCCCAACTTCGTTTCAGCGCCTGCTCTAGTTCGTCAGCGCAACTGAACTGGGTAGCGTTGGAGTACAATTTACGCGACGACCATCCCCCAAACATTTTCTATGATGTTCAGGTCGGGGGAGAGCGATGGCCAATCGAGAACCTCCATGCCTTGTTCTTGAAACCAGCGTCGAACAATGCGCGCGGTGTGAATACTGGCATTATCCTGTTGGAAAATAAATGGCCCACCTGCCATAACGTTGGAAAATTTGTCTTTCACCTGTTGCAGCAGCTGGACGTACTTTTCCGAATTCTGTCTGCCCTTCGCTATTACTAAATCAACAGGTCCGTTATAGGAAACAGCTCCCATACCATGACTCTCTGAACCAACATCGGCTCGCCTTCGTGACTGAATCACTTCATCTTTACGTAAATCGTGGAAATAATAAGAAAACCCATCCGGGCCATCTAAATTAAACTTCTTCTCGTCACTGAAAATAACAGTTTGCCATTCTCTTGTCCACCCCATTTTTGCTCGAGCAAACTGAAGACGTGCAGTGCGCTGAAATTCCCTTAAAGGAGGCCGTCGTTTAATTTTCAAACGTTTTAAATGCGGACAGGTCTTCAGTAACTTCTGTACAGTTCTTACCGATGCATTCGTTCCAACGTTATTCGCGATTTGTCTTGCCGTTAATGCCGAATTCGATGCTTCGCGTAATATGGCTCGACGTTCTCTCTTAGTTGTAACGGATGTTGTTCGCCCTTTAAAACGTTTTCCATAATTCTCGGGATCCCTAATAAAATTGTTCACAACCTGGTGTGATCGACTTATTTTCTTTGCAGTAGCCCTTGAGGAATACCCTTCTTGATGGAACGCTTTAATTTTTCCAATTTCTTCCATACTTAAGCACTTCTGTCGTCCCATCGTTGCACAATACCCTTAATTACAGATGTTTGTTTATCCGGATACACGTTGTAACTCGACACTCATCCGGTAGCTTACTATTAAATACTGGTCGTATCCAACCGGCACGGTGCATTTTATATGTATGTGGTACTTACGTCACCCAATGCATAACGTTAGGCACTATTGCGCAATAATGCGTATTATTTGCCATATCATACCATTACAAACTTGCATTGTATTTTTAGTAAATGAATTGTTTTTCAAACCACCGAAAGCTTGCAACAAGTCGGGTGGTCCTATTCATGTTGCGCGGAGTGTATACATATGTACAAATATGTATGTATGTATGTTCTACCTTCATTTTACAAGAGGAGTAGAATATGGATTATCGAAAAACTAAATTCTATTATAATTTTCAGGTAAATAGTTTAATAAGTCTAACGTTATATGTTTTGCTATAATTGCCTTAATATACAATATTATTACCTAATTTCTTCTAATTTTTAAAAATCCTAGGTTTTTAAACAACTTAAAGAATCGTAGGCTTCTTGTTACTTCTCTGAGAAGTAATCTCTTTACTGAAAAATTTATTTTTGTTCTTATTATAATAAACTTAACTTGGTTCGTTATTATTGAATTAAACAGAATTGTGTATAAATAAATATTATTGTTAATTATATTTCTTAACCTACATGTCCAGATTCTGCTTTCTTATATCTCTTTTGAAAGCAACAGGAAAAATTAATTATTTTTTACTGATATACGAGTTCAAAATCAAGATAGGTAAGAATGTTAAATGGAATTCGAGTTTATACAATGTGCGGCACAGCGTGGGCTTAGTTTTGTGTTCAAACAAATTCTTATCGATTTACTACAACAGGGAGACAATTACAACACTGTTGCTAACTTAATTTGAAGTAATCACATACCTAAGCTGATTGATGTGTGGCTGTTAAAAGAACATGAATATTAACGGGACAAATCCTTTTTTAGTAAATAAATCTAGCCTATTGTGGTCTATTTTAGACTTTCTACGATAAAGTTAATAACTTTAATAGAGATAATATATGACAAGTATTGTACATAATAATGGAACTAAGAGCAGGTACATTAGATATGTAACATTCAGCTTTAGTTCACTGATTTTGTGACCTGTTGCCTTCAAATTTAAAACTTGCTTAATTCAGTAATTATTTAATTTTAGGTAAAAATTATGTAAGCGATAACAATTTTTTAATATAAAAACATTCTCACAGAGCACGTGATTTATAGCCACTTAAATAAGCAATTCATAAAAAATGTAATAGAATTATAGCCATGAATATATGAATATATTAACCTTTGCACATAGTCACTATTATGTATTAAAATTAAGAAAATATTTAATTTTATTATTACCTTGATAACATTAGAGTAGCTATCATAGAAATAAAAGCTAAATATGTATATAAACGTTATAAATAGTAAATATGCACATAAATAGAAAATAACTGAAACGCTCTAATAACCCACAAAACCTATCAATCCCTTATGAATCCATTCATAGCACATGGACGCTGGGTATAATTCAGTAATGGTGGTACAGTTCGTTTCAAGATATTTTAATTGGCTTAATCAAATGCAAACATATCTAACATGTGAGCTGTTCCTTACTTTAATAGCCACGGTGGTATTAAATAATTTGTGTCTAAGTGAGCGAACTTGATTCGCTTAGTTATGTGTGTATATTAGTTCTGGGAATTAAATTTAATAGTCATTACTTAATATTGCATAATTAAAATGGCATTACAGCTTAACATTTCTTACATTTAAGTAATACAGTCTTTAAAAATTTTTGTTAGTAGCAAAAATATATATAAAATTCTAAGCTGAGAAAGCATGTATTTTATTGTAAGAAAATGTGGAGACCTTGAGGCGAAGACAGGGAAGGTAAACAATATGAAATATATAACAATTACTGTGACTCGGTGACAGACAATATAAATAGTGGCGTTAAAAGGATTCATCTGAACATCGAAGAAGAAAGTGTCATCTACAACGCAGTTTATAATACGGCGAAGCATCCTATTAAGGGAAGAGGAGTTAGAAGTAATAAAGGATCTATAAGGAAAGTAACAAATTGATATCATTCGACGAACAGTGTATAGTATGTACAACCAGGGTGACGTTGCCACATTAAATAGCTTCCAAAAAAATTAATGGAAATACCGAAACAGAAGCCTCTAAAACAACAATATGGCGAACATTAAAGCAACATTTTGCTTTAATATTCGCCGTATTGTTGTTTTAGAGGCTTCTGTTTCGGTATTCCATTAATTTTTTTTGTTTGTTTATTATCACAAATCGGAACCAATGGGTTCCGACAATAAACAAACGACGTGTTACAGTGGAGGATACAGAAATTACGTCAAGAATATTTATATATTTATATATATTTGACATGAAAAAATTCCGAGATGAAGCGTGGTTTATTCGTTAGTAGGCGGAACTTGGTATGACACTACGATATCATAAAAAAAGTTGGATTGATGATTCACATAGATGTTTATTAGATGTACTGTTACATACTCATTTTGATCTCTGTACCGAATTTTGTGAACCTCACTGTATGAAGTAATTAAATACTTTGTGCGAATGTAATTACCCGTCCAAATTTCTAATCATCAATGGATTTATTGAAATTTCGTCAAACCATTATTTCCATCAGATTTAATTTGACCTGTTACGACCCTGTCCATTGAGCTTTAGCATCAGCGGCCCTTATTTTGGTGCTGTTACATATGTATAATGATGTGTTAATTAGAGAATTCAATGTGGTTGACCCTTGTTCGAAAGCAAAAAGGGGACCAGATATACGTCATTGTAGCGTTATATTCTTTCAGAACTTTTTTTCCGTTAAGTTAAAGGAATATTCGAGAACGACACTTCCCAACGAGGAGAATGATTGCCTTTATCAATGTCCTATACCTTATCTAAATTTATTGTAGTAACTGTAGGCCTTCTTGTTATTTTGGGTTAGAATCT